>PVIY010039492.1:0-23084 GCA_004026745.1 Myrmecophaga tridactyla
TAGCTGAAAGGAGCATCAGACACAAGGTTTTCACATTCACAGAGTCTCATTGTGAAAGCTATATCATTGTTCAATCATCATCAAGAAACATGGCTACTGGAACACAGCTCTACATTTTCAGGCAGTTCCCTCCAGCCTCTCTGCTACATCTTGAACAACAAGGTGATATCTACTTAATGCATAAGAATAACCTCCAGGTCTCCCTCAGTTTTGAAGGACAAATTGGCTGGGTACAGAATTCTTGGCTGGAAGTCTTTCTCTTTCAGGATCTTAAACATATCATACCACTGCCTTCTTGCCTCCATGGTGCAAGTTGAGTAGTCTGAACTCAGTCTTATGTGGTTTCCCTTGTATGTAGTAGATTTTCTGTTGTTGCTTTCAGAATTTTCTGCTTTTCTTCAACATTTGACAGTCTGATTAGTATGTGTCTTGGGGAAGGCCTATTTCAATTTATTCTGTTTGGAGTTCATTGGACTTCTTTGACTGTATGTTTATGTCCTTTAGAAGGTTTGGGAAGTTTTCCTCCATTATATCTGCAACAACTCTTCCTAGTTCTTTACTCCTCTCTTCTCCCTTTGGGACACCAGTGATTCTTATATTTGTGCATTTTGTTTTGTCTATCATTTCCCTGAGATCCAATTCAAATGTTTCCATCTTTTTTGCCATTTGCTGTTTTGAGGGTTCAAAATCAATTATCCTGTCCTCTATATCACTTATTCTTTCTTCTTTCTGTTCAAATCTGCTGTCGTGTGCCTCTAGTATGTTTTTTATTTGGTCAACAGTCTTTAACCTCTGTGATATCTGCCATTTTTCTATTTATTCTTTCAAATTCCTCTTTATGCTCTTCTACTATCTTCTTGATTTCCTTTATGCCATTTGCCATCCCACTTATTTTATTAAGTAGAGTTATATGGACATAGTCAATTAGTTTTTCCAGTGTCTTTGTCTCCTTTGGTGTTTTAATTTGGGCATTAAGCTGGGCTATATCTGTCTGCATTATGATATGTTTAGTGATATTCTGTTGTTTTTATCACATGTAAATATCTTGATTGATTTACTTTGGGATTTGATTTCTTTCAGTAGTCTAAGGTCTTGTGTTTGTGGGATGTATGTTTAGCAGTGTGCAGGGTACAGGGTGGGGCACAACAGTGTGGTGCTGTGTTGCAGTGCAGGTATATGCACAGGTTGAGGATTTATGTTTGTGCTTGTGAACATGGGCTCTGAGCGGCCAGGGATGATGTGGCTGTGTGGGTACACAGATCTGGGAGTGTGTGCTCATCTATGGCACAGGGCCCTTTGTGTGTATGCATAGAGCTATGGCAGTATTCCTGGGCTGGGGGCAGATGTGACCCAGCTGGGCAGGTCAGTGCTTTCTCAGAGCTGGGAAGCGTGACTGAGGGCCATGCACATGCACAGGTCTAGGAATGCTGTAAACTGATGCACAGTGCTCGGGCGGGGGCGAGGGGGCAGGTGAGGCTGTGTAAAACTATGGGCAGGGACAGGAGAAGCCTTGGTATAGAGGTCTGCGCCAGCAGCCTTTATGCACTGGTCACAGCCTGCAGGGAGCAGGGAGCAGGGAGGGAGAAGTAGTACTCAGGGGGAGTGCAGGAGAGATGGGTTGGGCTGCACTTAGGGTGGGGGTGGGAGCAGATTGCTGGGGGTTGGTGGCATGGGGGTGCTTGGGGCATGGGAATTGTGCAGGTGACAAGGTTCGGGTGCATGGGGTGTGGGGTAAATTGCGGGTTCTGGGTCTGCTCTGGAGAGGGTAGCGCATTCAAAGAACACAGCTTGGCTTACTTCCTAGTCCAGTCTTCCTGTCCCTGCACTCCCACAGGCTCTGTGCCTCCACACTAGCCTCCAGCTTTCTGCCTTTCAGTTCTTCAGCCTCTGCAACCAGGGCCACCGTGTGTGGTGCAGAAGGCTCTCCCTGTTCAGCTGCACTCTTGAATCACAGTCTCAGTCACCCTCCTGTCCCTTCTCCAACTTTTCCATGTAGCAGGGCTGAGCTCAAGCTACCCTTTTTGGATAGCTTGATTTTATCTTCCCAGAACTTTCCTGTAATTGCTTTTTATTTTTATGTAGTTTAATTTATCTATCTTACTTTCTTCATTTAAGTTTTGTGTCACACTTAAGTAGGTTTTTTTTCTTGTGATTTCTTATAGCAGTTTTACAGAATGTTTTCAAGTATAAATAATTGGCTCATCTATATTTTATTTTGGTATAAGGAGGAATATGGGCTATAGCTTTACTTTTCCCAAATGTCTCTTCAAGTATCTCAACACAATTTGTTGAAGCAAGTCTTTTTCATGCTGCTATGCAATACTGCCTGGAACCATTCCATTTCCAGGTCAGAAAACTCTAGGTATTACAAATTGAATGAATTTAATACTGAGACTTGATTATACGAATAGGGAAGCACTGAGGTGCCAAATAGGGGACAGTGATGCAACCCAGAGATGGGAGTTGCTGCTACTCCTACTATTTGCCTAGATACTAACAAATCTAGAAGTTGATAATTAGAACCTAGAAGTCAGGGCTTCCAATGAGAGACAAAGCCATTACAACAGATGCCTTGTATCTGTTGTAATGAAAGTGAAAGCTGAGATTATAGTGATAGTGACAGTCTCACTGTGCAGTAAACTTGGTAGCTGTCAGAGAGAGAGTGAGAGAAAGAGCAAATGCACAACAGAGAAATATCCTGAATTTCCCCTCCTTCTTGTGTGCCATGCTCTGTCAGTGTCTGTCCTCAGCTGGATCCATCCAGAAGACTGAGGACATGAGGAGATTGGGAAATTTAATTTCATGTCATTTGCAGATGTGAAGAGCAAGTGTGGGAAATTGTTCTCAGTACAGAGACACCACTGACCAGAAAACATCCATTTTGTACCATTTATTTGACTGCTTATTTGTGTCAGAACCACACATTTTCTTTTCTGTTTTTTAGTTGTAGTTTTATAAAATATTTTTTTCCATCTCAGAGGACTAATTCCTTAACATTACTTTTTTAAAAATTGATTTTGCATGGTTTCTCCCATGGTATTTTGGAGATAAAATTCAATATCAGCTTGTTTACCTAAAAAAAATCATGTTGTGATCTTCTTGCTATCTTACTAAATATATAGATTAATTTAAAGATAACTGGTATTATAGGAAGGTGAAGATTCCTAAAGAGAAAAGGGGTAAATCTTCCTATTATTCAAGGCTTCTTTAAATTTCTTAATAGAGTTTAAAGTGTCCTTCATGTAGATTCTGCATGTTTATTTGTAGGCATTTCCGATTTTTTGGTGGTGGTTGTTACTACTTTCAGTGAGCTATTTCCTTCAACAGTCCATTTTTACTTGGCTGTTGTTTGAATATAGGGAGACTATACTCTGAATATTAATTTTGCAATTAAACATCTTATATATTTATTTTATTATTTGTAATAGTTTTCAGTTGATTCCCTTAAGATTTTCCACATATACATTATTATTAGCTGCAGAAAATGGTGATTTTATTTCCTTCTTCTTAATTTTGTTTGCTAGTTCCCCTAGAACAGAGTTCAAACATTTTGGTGATATGGCCATCACACCTTACTTCTTGCTTGAATAAGAATGCTTTCTTCACATTAAGCACAGTTACCGCTTGCGGATGACTTTCTCTCCACTGGAGCAATTCAGAGATAATCAGAGGTATCAAATTTTCAAGTTTTGTTTCATTTTTTTTCATTTTTTTTTTTTTTAAGAATTATCTTGAAAAAATGTCTAGATCTACAGCCTTTTCCAGAACAGTTCCCTTTCAAAGTTCTCTCTTCTCTGTTAAAGAATTTAGGGATTGTATATCTTCTGGGATTGATTTTGCTAACTTATATTTTTCTGGGAATCATAATTTTCATTCATGCTTTAAATCTTATTTGCATAGATTTGAGCCATGCAAGCTGAAATTATTCTTTTGATTTTCTCTGTGTCTGTCATTATTTCCTATTTTAAATATATATATATAATATATATATATATATATATATATATATATATATTCTTATTTTGTGTATATATATTTTTTTCCCTTACTGCTATG
This sequence comes from Myrmecophaga tridactyla, assembly GCA_004026745.1. Classification (NCBI taxonomy): domain Eukaryota; kingdom Metazoa; phylum Chordata; class Mammalia; order Pilosa; family Myrmecophagidae; genus Myrmecophaga; species Myrmecophaga tridactyla. The sequence goes on from PVIY010039492.1 coordinate 4,057, forward strand.
GGTAAACAGCATTTCATCTATTTGATTTTCTTAGATTTGTCTATTTGATAAACTACTTTTCTTTTAAATTAGTTGATGTCTGCTCTTATCTTTATTGTATTTTTTTCTGTTGATTTTGCATCTCATAGTGCTCTAAACTTTGAAACTCTGATGATTCTTTGAGATTGGCCACCGCTGGAGTTCAGTATCTGGACTGTCTGACACTCTGGTGCCATCCTCCCTGTGATTGGCTTCCCTTTTTCAATTGTGTGTTATAGATGAGCAGGTATCTTCTGTTCTTGACAAAGATGAAGTTCGTCTTTCTGTCTTTCATTCTCTTTATTATTTCCTAGTTTTGTCAAATATGCATTGTCTTTCTGTTTCATATTCTTTTTTATTATTTGGGTGTGATTTATCTTAAGGGAAGGTAGCAGTGAAAAGTTTCATTGCCATCTTAAATCTGGAAGTTCTCTTCCAGTATGTAAATATTAAGATTAGCTCTTTGGAGTCTTTTAGTTCTAAGAAACTCTCTTTCACCATCAGAACTATTTCTGAACAGCATTTCTGTAACCTTACATTTCATTATTTATTTCTTCAAATCAAGCTTTATTTTCCCCATGAATTTCTGGAGATGTGCTGATTCTATAGTAAAAATAAATAAATAAGTGTATGATAGATCTTAGTGGTTTCATAAATCGCTAGGATTTCAGTCCAATGGGAGAAAGTAAAATGATTTAAATATCATTTATAACTATTTTCTTTCTCTTTAGGATTTCACCTTGATGAAATTTATGGAAAAATGCTTACTCAGTTGAATCCTGATAATTAGTTTTGAGACTATATTTTAATACCATATACCATTTATCTAATGCTGTTTGTCAGAGACTCTACTGAATGCAATATCCCACTTAATCCTAATTCCAACTTTATAAGTAGGTTTTTATTTTCAACAGCCAATTAGAAATTTAAACCTTGATTATTGGTGACCTTCTCAGGCCCAGCATATTACAAATTCAACTGTATTCTCTGCCCTTCAGAACCCACTCCTTTCCCTTTCTGTGTTCCTTTCCCTTTCATTATCAATTTCCCAGTTATCTGGGCCAAAAGCTAAAAATAAATATGAATGTCCTCTCTTCTAGTACATCCAAAAGATCTCATATTTACTCATTCTTTATTAATTTTTAATATCACCTTTCTCTTTTTTGAGCCTCTTGACTTCTTTCTGCAATTATGTGACAGTCTTTAAATGATCTAATCTTTAGGAAGCTCAGTTCTCATCATTTGCAAAAATTGTTAGTGGCTCCCTACTGCCTGCAGGATTAGGCCAAGTACCTAGGAAGGATCTATGTTTCATCATGATTGCTCCCCCAACCCCACCTTATTTTCCAACTTAATATTTTTATCATCATCCTGGTGGGCAAAATGAAAATCTTACTGTTCCCAAAATATAACACAACCTTTTCTGACTTTTATGGCTCATGTTATTTCCAGTGCCTAGAATGCTTTTTCTCCCATCTCTAAATATTCACACTTAATCTATCATTCAATTACCATTTCAAGTGTAGCTTTTCCCCCAAAGCCCTTCCAAATGTATTCAATTAGAAATAATCTATCCTCCCAACAAACTCATAAAGAACCTCACTCTTTACTATATCTTACTTGTCACCTTCATAGCATATTACTAAATTGCTATTACTTGTTGCCCTTTACATACTTCATGTATCTTCTATTCAATTTAATTTCTATAGCTATACACCATGTGTTAGTCACTTTTGTGTTTATGAAAGGTCTGTGCACAGGAAGACATTAAATAAATGAATAGATGATTTAAAAAGCCATTAGAACAAAACAAAAAGTACAAAATAAAAAGGAAAATAAAACAAAAAAAGAATTTAAAAAAGCCATTCAATTAATTGTCTGATTATTTCCTTATGTCAAGGGTTCTTTAATGGGCTACAAGTCTAAATTTTTTGTTTAAAAGCCCAGGTATTCCAGAGACTGGGTTTATCAGCTTCTCTGTTCTAATTTTTACTGCCCCTTTCTTGATATTAAATATATATTCTATTGAGAACAATTGGATTCTGTCAATTAATTTCCCACTATTACCATCATACATTCCATATTGATAACCTATTTGTATATCATCTGAATTTTTAATAAATGATAGTTGGTTGTCTTCTGGAATTAGTCATTTTATTCACTATTAGAAAACAAATGCCAAAGTCTATGGGTCTGAAAATATCAAAATTTATTTCTTTGGGGATAAAATAAATACATTAACCTAAGCTAATGATTGGTTCATCTTTTCACTAATGATAGTGCTCCCACATTGTCATTTCTAAGAATGAAATGAAGATATCATATTGTTCTATCATTTAGCTTACTGACTATAATTCTTAGTTGTTACATGTGTTTATAACATCTGTGAAGGGCCCTTGAAATATGTACATATTCATAGTTGGGGAAGGGCTGCCATACCTCACCTCAGGCAAAATAAATAAATAAATAAATAAACTTTTCTAATGATAATGAGAAAGGGTCTATATCATTAGAAAAGTTCTAGGTTTTTCTGCCTGAGGTGAGGTATGACCCTTTCTCAAGGCAAGCACCAGTGAAACTGATCTCCTGTGGTAAGCATGGAATTAGAATTATTCTGAGACATCAGGTCCACAATAGTTCAATGGGGAAAAATAGTAAATGATGTCACTTGGACTTTAGAGTATAGATATGAGAAGAAACCTGTCCTGCCTAATTTGGTGAAAAGCTTACAATTTTGCCTTTCCCTAAGAGGTTTACTGGTCTCATAATCAAAAGAGAAAGTCATTCTATTAAGAACCCTGTATATCCATTGACAAGTTCCATCCTCTGTGTTCATTTGCTACATTATAATATTTCATAAAAACACAAATATCCATAGAAAATTCTGAAGCAACTTTTAGAACATAAGGAATGAGAGATTTTCCCCCTATGTAATGTTTTCCCTCTCCATCACTATTACTTATCTGGAGAGATATGTATTTTGATGCCAAAAAATATTTTGATAATAAATTCCAGTTTGGGAAAAAGCAGCATGGTTGAAAAATCAAAATGAGCTTATGTGTTAGTCAGGGTTCCCTAGAGAAAAAGAACCAATAGGAGATATCTGTAAATATGAAATTTATAAAGGTGTCTGATGCAACCATGGGAATGGAAGAGTCCAAAATCCATATTGCAGGCTGTGAAGCTGGCAGCTCTGATGAGGGGTCTGAGTGAACTCCATAGGTGAAATTCACTGACTGAAGAAGAGGTGAAAAAGTATCTCTTCTGCCTTAAAAGTCTCCATCTGATTAGATTATCTTGCTGCCAGAGACAAACTTTGATCACAGATGTAATGAGCCACAGATGCAATCAATTGATTGATGATTTTTGTACCCCAGCCTTCCAGTTTATTGAACAGCCATAAAATACCCTTGCAGCAATGGTCAGGCCATTGCTTGCCTGACCAGACAACTGAGCATCATCACTTGGCCAAGTTGACACCACCACCTAACTATCACAGCTTATAAAAATGAAGCAATGCATAAACACCAAATTAAAAGAAAGGAAGAGAATACATCTGTGATCGTTTGGAGCTATGGGTCTCAGAAAAAATGTGTTCTTAAATTTAGTTCATTCTTTTGGGCACAAAGTCTTCTAATCAAGGACCTTTTAATACAGTAACTTCAGATAAGGTGTGGCTCAGGATGAGTCTTATTCCTATTAGTGAATACCTTATAGGAGAAAAAAAGCCACAGATAGAACGTTCAGAAGCTGAAAATCAATGAAATCAGGATTAGAAAGGAGAGGCCAGGAAAAACTGTCATGTTCATTGCCACATAAAGAGGAGCCCAGGACCAAGGATCACTGGAAGCCAGGACCAGAATACCAGTCTTTAGGAAGAAAGCATTGCCTTGATAATTTGGACTTCTCCTAGCCTCAAAACCATGAGCTAATAAATTCAATTCCCATTGTTTAAGCCAATCCATTGTATGCCATTTGCTTTAGCAATAAGGAAACTAAAATAAGTTTTAGTATTGAGTGGGGTGCTGCAATTGCAAATACCAAAAATATATGGAAACAGCTTTGGAGTTGGGTTATGGGTAAAGGCTGGAAGAATTGTGAGATGCTTGATATAAAAGCCTGGATTTCTTTAAAGAGACTCTGGGTGGAAATATGAATGCTAAAGGTACTTCCAATGAGACCTTATAAAGAAATGATGAATGTGTTATTGGAAACACAAGAAATGGCTATCCTTGATATAAAGTGGCAGAGAACTTGGCAAAATCCCACATTGATATTGGATAGAGAGCAAATTTGAAAGCTATAAACTTATATATTTAGCTGAAGAGATTTCCAAGCTAAGTGTAGAAGGTGTGGCCTACTTTTTCCTTGCAGCTTATAGTAAAAGGTGAAAGTCAAGGGATAACCTAAGAACTGAACCTTAGGCACAAAGAAATAAAAACAATAGTTTGGAAAATTCTAATCCTATCCAGATAGAGTGGTCTTAAACTAGGACCAGAAGCAGCTCTCACAGGGACTCCTTGAACTTTCTGGAAACCCTCACACTCAGTCCCAGAGGAATGAGGTTAGTATGAGGATTTAACTGAACAACATTTTGCTAAAGAGAGTGTAACTGAACATTGATCCAGTAAGCCATTCCAGGGGAAGTCAGGATTGGAAATGCAGACATGCAGGAAGGATCTATGGAAAGTCCTTTTGTCTTATGGTTTGGATCCCTGTAAACCTCACACAAAAGTGACAAGTTTTTGCAAAATTTGTATGAGCAGAACCACTGCCAGCCTTCACTGAAAGGGAGGCAGAGAAGGGACAAATTGAAAGAAGAATGATATCAAGGGCAGAACGTTGGAAGCTGAGGTCCAGACTGAAGAGATTTCCTAGGGCCAAGGGAGTGGGCCAACCTATATATAAGGAAAGAGCAGATTCACCCCTGTATTTGGAGGGGGAAGGCCATTTGTCCCAGTGCTTAGATGGAGTAAGCCTTCTGCCATCTTGCTCAGAGAGAGCCTGGCCACCACCCTAATGCTTGGAAAGGGTAAGACTTGTGTCCTGGTGTTCATGGAGAGGCTGGTGACCATACTGATGCTTGGAGAGAGGGCAGCTTCACTTCAGTTTTTGGGGAGAAGAATGTTACTGAACAAATGCTTGGAAGAGATGGGGTTGCTGCTTTATCAGGCCTAGAGGACAAAACATTAATCTTTAGATGACTCTTAGAGCTTGCAATCTAATGGAGTTTGCCCCACTCCATTCCATGGGTTTTGGAATTGTTTGGGACCTGTGACCCCTGTTTTCCTTCCAATTTCTCCCTTCTAGAATGGGTATGTTTCTCCCATGTATGTTTTTCCATTGTACTTTGGAATCAGATAACTTATTTCCTAAGTGCCACAGGTCTTCAGAAAGAGGGGAATTGTGCTCCATGACAGATATACCTATAACTGATTTTGATAAGACTTTGTTTTTAGCATTGTCATTGAAATGACTTAAGGTATTTGGGATAATATGACGGAGTGAATTAATTTTGTATGTATAAGAAAAATTCCTTTTGGGGTTCATAGGGTGGATTGTGGTGGTTTTGAGCTATATATTCTGGAAAAAATATGTTCTTAAGCTTAATCCATTCCTGTGCATGTGAACACAAAAATAGAATCTTTTCATGAGGTTACTTCAGATATAGTATGGCCCAGGATGAAACAAATAAAATTATTGAAGTTCTTATAGGAGAAATAAGCCAGCAGGAGCAGCCAGAAGCTGAAAGTCATCAGAATCAAGCAGAGAAGTGGGAGGCCAGGAGAGGCTGCCATGTGCCTTACCTTGTGATAGAGGAGTCCAGGACCAAGAATCACCAGAAGCTTTCCCCAACACACCAGTCTTTGGGAAGACAGTCTCACCTTGATGACAACTTGAATTGAACTTGCCTACCTTCAAAACTGTGAGCCAATAAATTCCCATTGGTTAAGCCAACCCATTGTATAGTATTTGCATTAGCAATGAGGAAACTAAAACAACATCCTTATATCACTGATTAACCCATGGATCTATAAACTCAAGACCATATCCTTCAGATCACAGGTTTTTACCCAAATCTAATGACATTAAGTCTGAGAATTTATGAGAAACTGAGTAATGCTTAAGTATGCCCCTAATTATTTTTAAACCATTTCTCCTGAGCCAGAGAGACAATTGGGGTTGAATTTCTTATAAGATTTCTGAGGAATGATTATTGTTATGGTACAAAGCTAGAGAAATGCTTGGAGTCTACAACTGAACAGTGTCCCCATTTCTGGTTTGGACAGAATATCTATCTTTTTGCACAGCATTGGAAGATAATGATGGCATATTTGCTTCTTAGTTCCAGGAAATCTTCTTTTCCTGGAACTAGGACATTTGATTCAAATTTGGGTTTTCCCAATTTGGTTTATTTTTTCAGGTGATACATTTTTTGTTAAGGAGAATTTTAGAAGCCTCATTATAATAGTTCTGGAAGGAGGAATATCATCCAAAGCTTTTAATTCAAGCCTTTATAAAAATCTTGCAACCTGAGGACAATTCTAAAATAAGTACTCTGATGGGATTAAGGAGCTTAAAGACTTTCATAGGGCAAGAGAAAGTCAAAGTTGAGTTTTATAACAAAAATTGATCACTGTCAACATTTTTAGATGCTATTAGGAAACTTAAGTTGTTTTAGTCATAAGACAGGATATAGAGGCAACAAGACTGGGGTTGTGATTAGCAATGTCTGGATGGACAATTTGGGTTAATAAGAGGGGACCAAGATTAACCTTAAAAGTTTCTCATATAATTCAAGTGACACCAAATCAAATTGATAGTCAGTCTATTGCTGATTTTATTATTTCCTGACTTACATCTACTTCAGGTAACTGGGTTTCCACTCAGTTCCTATGCCCAAGTAAGCTCCTACTATTTACTTTAGTTCAATAAATTGTTTGTGGAAGATGATGGAGTAGGGAGCTGCGTCAATCATTTTTCCACCAAAACAAGCTAGTAAATAGGCAGAAACAGTCTGAAACAACTGTTCGTAGGCTCCAAAGCCCTGGGAAGCTTTATACAGCATCCAGGGAAAAACAAAACAAGAGACTGGAAAACTCCACTCAGTAGTGAATGCTAGCTCTTATCCCACACTCTTAAATAGTGATCATAGCTTTTGATCAGGAAATTGGGATCATTGCATTAAGATGTGGAGGGCCAGGAGCAATCAATCATGCCCAAGCAGGGAAAATCCCCACAACATTGGGGCAGAATGTCCTCAAGAGTTAACAATAACCAATGTTAAGGAACTGAGGGAACGGAATGTGTTTTGGCAACAGCTAATGGCATTCTTCTGTTTCTATGATATGCTTGCTTGCTAACAACTGCAAAACCACAACATGATTTTAGCCTCTATAAGCACACCTTAAAAACCTCTGGGGGCTGCTCTCTGAATCTTCCTTCTTGGAAGTTTCTGAGGCAGTCACCGGCCAGCTAATAAAGACTCCAAATTGGCTCGCAGTTTTGAATTATGTGGTCTCTCTTTCGGTGTGCCCCACAACATTTGGAGGCCCCAGCGAGATCATCCCTAATGGGACATCTGGTGACCACAGGTCCTGGGGATCGCCCCTGGAACAGAAATCCAGCCTAGGGGAAGGCCTCGGAGAGATGTTCCTCTGCTCCAGGCAAGGACCAGGAACCGGGCTGGTTCTACAGGACCCTCTGAAATTATACAAAATCTAGTGGAGTCATCTGTTTCTGGAAACCTCACCAGTGAGTACAGGTCTGTTACTGGATCCAGGTCAGGGACTTCTGGAAGGCCTGATACAGCATTACTTCCAGGGTCAGGTCCCGGAGCAAGACATTGCCTGGGGCTTCTGGTTAGGAATTAATTAAGGATAGGCTTTTGTGTGTCTTGGTTTAGTTTGTCCCTTCTCTCATCTGTTGGTCTCATCACATTCTGTGTCATTCTGTCACATTCTGAGTCGTTCTTGTCATAATTGCCATGGGTCATTCAAGGTTATCTGTCTGTACTCCCCTTCAATGTTTTCTGAAAAATTTCCAGGAATTTCAGTGGAAGGCTGGAGACTACAGAGCCCCTGTCAATGCTTTCAGCTTAAAAAAAAAAATTTGCTCATGGGAGTAGCCAACTTTTGGTTCTGGGTGACCTCCTGAGGGAACCACAGATCTATCTGTGGCTTATAAAGTCCAAAGGGCAATTTTTAGTAATCCAGGCCACCCTGACCAAATCCCCTATATACTAATTTGGATTGAAATTTTAACAGAAAACCCAAATGGTTACGGTCTTGCCTGGAGTCCCAAAAAGAAAGACTCCCCCCACCCCAGAGCCAAAATGGCCCTCTTAATAAAAACCTCTCAAAAAAGAAAAGACTAATGGGACCCCCATATTGACAGGACCATCAGAGGATCCTGACTTGATGGACCCTCCCCCATACCCAACAGTCCCTCCACCCCCTCTAAGACCAGAGGGGAGAAATGGCCAAGAGGCAGCAACCAACCCCTCTGATAGCTGGGAGGTGACCTTCAGTCCCCCCCATACCAGAAGTGGCTCTGCTACCACCCTTCTTCTGGTTCACAATCACCGGATTCTTCTGGAGTTCCAATTTTACCCTTGAGGCAGGTTGGCCCTGCCCTGGGGGACGATCGCCCACCTTTCATGGTCTATGTCCCCTTTTCCTCTAGCAATCTATATAATTGGAAAAACCAGAATCCCTCTTTCTCTGAAAAGCCCCAAGTGCTCATCTCCCTCTTGGAGACTGTCTTTTTTACCCACCAGCCCACCTGGATGACTGCCAACAGCTCCTCCAGGCCCTCTTCACCTCTGAGGAATAAGACCAAGTCAGGAGAGAGGTGAGGAAGTTAATTCTTGGACCTGATGGACAACCTACTACTGAGTCAACCTGATTAGAGGCTGTGTTCCCCTCCATCCATCCCGGATGGGACCCCAACACTGATAGAGGTAAGGAGGCTCTCGATCAGTATCGCAGACTCTACTCCAGGGGATAAGAGCAGCAGCCAAGAAGCCGACCAACTTATCTCAGTAAGTGAAACTGTACAAAAGCCGAACAAATCTCCAGCCACTTTTCTTGAGCATCTCCTGGAGGCATAACGCTTGTACACCCCTATAAATCCAGAGGTGCCCGAAAATAGGCGAGCCATAAATATAGCATTTGTCACCCAGTCGACCCAAATATAAGAAAAAAGTTACAAAAATTAGAAGGATTTAAGGGTAAAGTGCTGTCTGAACTGATAGAGATTGTCCAAAAGACTTTTAATAACAGAGATGACCCCGGGACCACGCAGTCCAAAAAATAGCCAAAATTTTAATACCTGCAATGGCTGAACAAGAAAAACAAAAAGATGAATGAAAAACCATTAAGAAAAAGAAAGGGAAATCAGGGGAAAAGGTTGGGCCTAGGTGCAAACCAATGCACCTACTGCAAAGAAAATGGGCATTGGAAAAATGAATGCCCTAAAAGAGGACTTAAAGGACTGAAACTGGCCCCTGTTCTGGTTGAAGAGGTGAATTGACTGGGGCTGGGGCTCCATTCTGTTGAGCCCCTGGGAGCCCAAGGTCACATTAGAAATCAGGGGCAAGCCTATAAAATTTCTTGTAGGTACTGGGGCGACCTTCTCCATCCTCCAGCAAGCAGAAGGGCCCATATCTAAGGAAAAAAATCCCCATACAGGGAGCAACAGGAAAGACAAAGTCTTACCCATGGACTAAGACTAGGATCACTAACCTTGGGGAAGGAACTGTCACCCACTCATTTCTTATAATGTCAGAGTGTCCATACCCCCTTTTGGGAAGAGACCTTCTCCAGAAATTACAAGCTATTATCTCTTTCAAAAATGATTCAGCTGAGCTCTCCTTCAATACAAACTACTCGGCAATCCTCCTCACTTACACCTTATCAAAAGAGTATTTATTTACTGTAGAAGTGGTGCTGCCGGCCCCAGGCCCATATTTGCAGGAATTTAAAGAAAAAATACCAGACGTATGGACAGAAATTAACCTACCAGGATTAGCTGCCCACTGGCCCCCCATTGTTGTCTAGCTGACTAGCACTACCACCCCAATCAGAGTCTGACAATACCCAATAAGCTTAAAGTCTAAAAGAGGCATTGCAGTCCATATCAGAAGATTCCTGGAGGCAGGTATTCTAGTCCCCTGCCATTCAGCCTGGAACAACCCCCTTCTCCAGGTTCAAAAACCCGGGACTGACAATTTCTGGCCAGTGCAAGATCTCCAAGAGATAAAAAAAAAAAAAAATTGAAACCATTCACCCCACTGTGCCTAACCCATATACACTCTTGAACCTGTTACCTCCCAGCCAGCAGGTCTACACTATTCTGGACTTAAAGGATGCCTTCTTTTTGTTTCCACTGGCCACAGTAAGTCAACCCGTCTTTGCTTTTGAATGGACTGACCCACAGTGGAGATTCTCTGGACAACTAACCTGGACTTGGTTGCAGTAAGGTTTCAAAAATTCTCCCACCCTGTTCGATGAGGCCTTAAGCCAGTATCTGGCTCGTTTTAGACAAGAGCATCCAGAGATAACCCTCCTACAACATGTGGATGACCTCTTACTGGCAGCTAATAATCTGTCAAACTGCAAAAAGGCAACTGAAAACTTGTTACAGGAACTAGCCCAGTTGGGCTATCAGGTCTCAGCCAAGAAGACCCAACTCTGCACCAGTTCAGCAACATAATTAAGGTATGAATTAAAAGAGGGAAAAGAGCTCTGTCTTCTAATAGGATTGAAGCTATCCTAAAAAATACTCCAACCAAAAACCAAAAGGCAGATATGGGAGTGTTTAGGAGCAGTTGGATATTGTTGGCTCTGGATTCCTGGGTTTGCAGAAATAGCAAAACACCTATACAGTAGCACAGGGGGAAGGAGGAAGCTCTAACCTGGACCAAGGCTGAGCAAAAAGCTTTAAAAACGCTGAAACAGGGGCTTGTGAGCACCCTTGCCTTAACCTTGCCTGACCTGTCCAAACCTTTTCAACTACATGTCACTGAAACCCAAGGAATAACAAAAGGAGTCCTCACCCAAATGTTAGGACCATGGAAAAGGCCAGTTGCCTACCTGTCTAAAAGACTAGACCATGTGGTGGCTGGGTGGCCAAGCTGCCTCCAAGCCATTGCTGCCACTGCCATTTTAGTAAAAGAAGCATATAAATTAACTCTGGGACAGGACTTACACATAGTGGCCCCACATTCAGTAGAAACATTACTAAGGAGCCCGCCCAAGGGATGGCTCTCAAATGCCCGGATAACACAGTATCAGGTATTGGTACTGGATCCCCCAAGAATCCGCTTCCTAAAAACGGCGGCTCTTAACCCTGCCACCTTGCTTCTAGATGATGACCCATCCGAGCCCATCTATGACTGTCATGAGATCTTTCACAAACCTGAGGGCTGACCTCACCAACAACCCCTGGCCAAATCCTGATAAAGAATTACATACAGACAGGAGCAGTTATTTTTTGGAGGGAATCAGGTTTGCGGGGGCAGTGGTGATAACTGTGGACCAGGTCATCTGGGCTCAGGCCCTAGGACATGGGAGTTCAGACCAGAAGGCTGAACTAATAGCTCTGACCCAGGATCTAAGGTGGGGAAAAGGAAAGGTTGTCAACATGTACACGGACAGCAGATACGCCTTTGCAACTTCATATGTCCGTGGGGCACTATATCAGAGCGGGGACTTTTAACATTGGAAGGAAAGGAAATAAAAAATAAACCAGAAATACTCACCTTGCTAGAGGCTATCTGGTTGCCAAAAAGGGCAGCCATTATACATTGCAAAGGACATCAAACTGCCGAAACTCAAATTGCCAGAGGAAATGCCCTGGCTGATAAAACGGCAAAAGAGGTTACCCAAAAAACAGTGGGGACACAGCAGATACTTCCTGTTTTACTGGGGCAAGTGCTGCCATGCCCTCCAAAATATACCAGGGAAGAAATTAGACTGGGAGAAACTCTGGGCACTAGAACAGATCCAGATGGTTAGAAAATTCTCCCCGATGGGAGAATCCTAGTGCCAGAGCCCCTGGGGAAAAAGTTGGTTACCCAGGTTCACCAAAGTACACATCTGGGCAGTATGAAACTAACTGAACTGTTACAGAGAAATTACTACATTCCCCAATTGTAACAACAAGCCCAGCAGGTATCATCCAGATGCCACATCTGTGCCCAAGTAAATTCCAGCTGAAGAAAAGAAATGCCCCAAGGAACTAGGCTGAGGGGACTTGTTCCCTGGACAAGCCCCAGGGGAACAGTGGGAAATAGACTTCACAGAAATATTACCTGGTCCATATGGATACAAATATCTATTAGTCTTCATTGACACCTTCTCCAGATGGACTAAGGCATTTCCTCCCAGAACCAAGACAGCACAAATAATAATAAAAAAACTAGTTTCTGAAATTGTCCCCCAATTTGGTCTCCCAACTGCAATGGGGTCTGACAATGGGCCAGCATTCATGGCCCAAGTTACAGAATTATAAACAAAACTATTAAATATCAAATGAAAATTACATTGCATTTATAGGACACAGAGTTCAGGGCAAGTTAAAGGAATGAATAAAACAATAAAAGAAACTTTAAATAAACTAAAGCTCAAGACTGGCGAAAACTGGGTGAGTCTCCTTCCATTTGCCATCCTAAAACTAAATGTACTCCCTATGTTAAAGGAATTACCCCATATGAAATCATGTTCAGGCAACCACCCCCACTAATTCCTAAATTGGGAGGGAAAAAAATACCTAAATTAAATAACCATTCTGTTCTAAAATCATTACAGGCCCTACAATCTGCCACCCAGCACACTGAGGAACTGGTGAAGGCAGCCCATCCGGGACCAACAAATCCTTCCCCTAAAAAAAGATCTATTTCAGGTGCAGCCTGGAGATCTAGTCTGGATAAAGAAGCTTCAGCCAGCCACCTTGTAGGCCCGGTGGACAGGACCCCTGCCAGTGATATGAAAACTTATTTTCCTGGTCCCCATGGCTGACCATGCTCTTGTCTGCCATAGCAGGGCCCCTAATTCTCATATTATTAAGCTTAACATTTGGACCCTGTATAATCAACTGTCTAACCTCATACATGCAAAGAAAAATACAAGCTGTTAAATTATTAGTCCTTGGGACCCAATATCAGCAAATTTATAATCAAAGTAAAAAACAATGGTTTGATTCTCTCATAAAACCAGTGGGGAATGTGGAGGACCAGGAGCAATCAATCAGGCCCAAGCAGGGAAAGTCCCCACAACATTGGGGAGGAATGTCCCCAAGAGTTAAACAATACTTACCAATGTTAAGGAACTGAGGGAACTATATGTTTTTGGCAACACCCAATCATTCTTCTGCTTCTATGATATGCTTGCTTGCTAGCAACTGCAAAACCACAACATGGTTTTAGCCTTTATAAGCACACCTTAAAAACCTCTGGGGGCTGCTCTCTAAATCTTCCTTCTTGGAAGTTTCCAAGGCTGTCACTGGCCAGCTAATAAAGTCTCCAAATTGGCTTGCAGTTTTGAATTATGTGGTCTCTCTTTCTGTGTGCCCTACAACAAAGGCTTTCAGCCACAGTTTTAGCCCATCCTGGTAAGGGAATAACAGACATTGTTTCAACCCACCTCAGACAGGTGCTAAGGTCTTAGAAGGTGGTGGAAGTTTCAAGATGCAGGACCCCTTAAGGCTGTGGAGAAAATTTAGCTGAAGAGCACTACCTGCTGGGCATGCCAGGAAAGTGCAGCTTCAGGGAGCCATCAGATAGGCATTTTTGGTGTGTTTCCTGTCTCCCAAGGATCTTTGGAAATGGTCTGTATCCCATTCATGTGTCCATGGCCCTATTTGAACTGGGAAATACTGACTTGGGAAAGTCATCCCTGGGCTATCCTCCTCCAGAATTTGCCCTGCAGGCAAATGCAGCTAGAGGCCATGAAAGGAGAGTAAAATACATACAGGCAAACAAAAACAGAATAGATCAAGATTCCTGAAGCAGGAATAGAGGAAAGAAAATTTCTATTGGGGTAAAACAATTGCACAAATAGCACAGTCTTAAAAGTTATATCACATACCCAGGGAAAGAATCAGACAAAGAAGAGCTGAAAAACATCTGATCAGTTAAATATAGGCAATTCTAAAGGTCTAGAATAAGTTGAAACAAGTGTTAAAGAAGAGCCTTAAACAAATCAACAATAAAACCTTAGGTAAGAGAAAGAACTGACCCTTAGAGTAAACTCATCTAAATAATGATATAAAAATATTATAAGCCATGCTAGCAAATAGGAAGATATGGCACAGTCAAGTTACAAATTAAAACTTCAGAAGAGATGCCGAATTTGAAACAACTAATTAAAGATGTTCAAACAAATTTTCTAAATAAATTCAAGATGAAGGGAAATATGCATAAAGAGAAAAAGGATATTAAGACACTGGGTGAGCATAAAGAAGAATTTGAAATTATGATAGAAAAATAACTGAATTCATGGGGATGAATGGCAAAATAGAAGAGATCAAAACTATGATAGAGGCATACAACAGCAGATTTGAAGAGGGAGAAGAAAGAATTCGTGAATTGTAAGATAGGACAAATGAAATCTCACAGACAGAAGAAAATAGAGAAAAAGTGGGAAAAATGAAGCAGTGTCTCAGGGAATTGAATAGCAGCATGAAGCACACAACCATATGTGTCACTGGTGCTCTGGAAGAAGAGAAGAGAAAGGTGCAGGAAGAATATTTGAGGAAATAATGGCTGAAAATTTCCCAAATCTTATGAAAGGCATAAATATGCAGGTTCAAGAAGTGCAATGTACTCTAAACAAACTAACTCCTAGCTGACCTACTCTGAGGAACACACTAATCAAAATGTCAAATACCATAATAAAGACAGGATCCTGAAAGCAGCAAGAGAAAATGATTCATCACATACAGGAATCTTCCATATGATTAAGCACCAACTTCTCGTCAGAAACCATGGAAGAAAGATAGTAGTGGTGGTATGGTATATTTAAGGTACTGAAATAGAAGAAGTACCAGGCAAGAATTCTTTATCTAGAAAAACTGTCCTTCAAAAATAAGGGAGACTTTAAAATATTCACAGATAAGCAGAAACTGAGATAACTTGTCAATAAGAGATCAGCTCTACAAGAAATACCAAAGGAAGTTCTGCAGGCTGAGAGGAAAAGACAGGAGAGAGAGAGGCTTAGAGGCAGATGTAGAAGTAAAAAAATAGGCAAATATGATCCGACATATAAAACAAAGTATGAAATAGTTGAAATAAGTACTACCTTTATAAATATTAACACTGAATGCTAATGGATTAAAGTTCCCAATCAAAAGACACAGATTGGCAGAATGGATAAAAAAAAAGCATGATCCCTATATATGCTACAGGAGACTCACCTTAGACCCAAGAACAAGTAGATTGAAAGTGAAAAATGTTGGAAAAAAATGTTCCATGCAAAGAATGGCCAAAAAAGCACTGGGGTAGCTATACTAATATCAGATAAAATAGACTTTAAATGCAAAACAATGATAAAAGTTCACTATATATTAATACAAGGGCAGTCCACCAAGAAGAAATAACAGTCATAAACATTTATGCACCAAATTGGGGTGCTCCAAAATATATGAGGCAAACTCTGGCAAACAAAGGGTGAAATAGATGTCTCTACAAAATAGTTGGAGACTTCAATACACTACTCTCAATCAATAAATAGAACATCCAGACAGAGGATCAATAAGGAAACAGAGATGTTGAACAATATGATAAATGAACTAAACCTAGAACATTCAGACAGAAGATCAATAAGGAAGCAGAGATATTGAATAATAAGATAAATGAACTAACCCTAACACATATATAGGACATGGCACCCCAAAGCAGTACTTCTCAAGTACACATGGATCACTATCCACAATAGGCCACATGTTGTGTCACAAAAGAAGTCTCAATAAATTTAAAAAGATTGAAATTATACAAAACAATTTCTCTGATCATAATGTAATGAATCTGGAATTCAATAAGAACTGGAGAAACAGAAATGCAGCAAATATATAGAGGTTAAACAACATGTTTTAAATAATCAGTGGGTCAAAGAAGAAATTGCAAGAGAATTCAGTAAAAATCTCAAGACAAATGGAAACAAGAGCACAACATATTAAAACTTATAGGGTATGGTGAAAGTGATTCTGAGAGGGAAATTTATAGCCCTAAATGCCTACATTAAAAAAAAAGAAGAAGAAAAAGAAAAGAAAAGGTGGGCCACGGTGGCTAAGCAGACAGAGTTCTTGCCTGCCATGCTGGAGACCAGGGTTCAATTCCTGGTGCCTGCCCATGTAAAAAAAAAAAAGAAGAAGAAGAAAGAAAGGATAAAATCAAAGCTTTAACTGCACACATGAAGGAATTAGAAACAGAACAGCAAACTAATCCCAAAGAAAGCAGAAGGCAAGAAATAACAAGGATTAAAGCAGCAATAAATGAATATTAAAAAATAGAATTAACAAAACCAAAAACAAAATCCTCTTTGAGAGGATCAATTAAATTTACAAACCTTAGTGTTCTAGTTTGCTAGCTGCCAGAATGCAACACACCAGAGATGGATTGGCTTTCAATAAAAGGGGATTTATTTAGTTAATGTATAGTTCTCCAGAGGAAAGGCAGCTAGCTTTCAACTGAGGTTCTTTCTTACATGGGAAGGCACAGGGTGATCTCTGTTGGCCTTCTCTCCAGGCCTCTGGGTCAAGAACTTTCCCCAGGGTGATTTCTTTCTGCATCTCCAAAGTGCTGAGATGAGGTATGCTGAGCTGCTTGGGCCATGCTATGTTGAGCTCTCTCATTTAAGCACCAGCCAATTAAATCAAACAACATTCATTACAGCAGGCACGCCTCTTAGCAGACTGCAGATGTAATGAGCAACAGATAAGGTTCACATAACATTGGCTCATGTTCACAGCAACAGAAATAGGTACCTTCACCTGGCCAAGTTGACTATTGAATCTAACTACCACACTTAGGTAGACTAACAAAGAAAAAAAAGAAGATGCAATTAGAAATGAGAAAAGGGACATTACCATTGACAGCACAGAAATAAAAAGGATCATAAGAGGATACTATGAACAATTGTATGCCAATAAATTAGACAATTTAGAGTAAATATATAATTTCTAAGATTTTCTGATATTTCTTTTGGAAATCAAGACCAAGATAAATGAAGGTGTCATGGTCAGGTTCATGTGTCAACTTGGCCAAGTGGTGGTACCTGTTTGTCTGTTTGGGCAAGTGCTGGCCTGTCTGTTATGATGAGGACATTTCATAGAATTAAATCATGCCACAGCTGATTCCATTTGTAATCAGCCAAGGGGAGTGTCTTCTGCAATGAGTGATGCTTCATCTAATCACTGGAAGGCTTTTAAGGAGGATTCCAAAGAGACAGGCCTTCTTCCTGCTTCAGCTGGTGAGCCTCTCCTGTGGAGTTCATCCAGACCCTCCATCAGAATCATCAGCTTCACAGCCAGCCCCACAGATTTTGGACTCTGCGTTCCCGTGGTCATGTGAGACACTTTTATAGATTTTATATTTGTGAGTGTTCCCTGTTGATTCTATTTCTCTAGAGAACCCTAACTAATACAGAAGGATATTGCCTGTTCATAGATTGTAGACTAAATATGATCTACTCCAAATGATTCACAGATCAACACAATCCCAACCAAAATTCTCACAGCCTACTTTGCAGAAATGGAAAAGACAATTATCAAATTTATTTGGAAAAGTAAGGAGCTCTGAATTGCCAGAAACATGCTGAAAACAGAAGAACAAAGTTGGAGGACTCACACTTGACTTTATAGCATATTTTAAAGCTACAGTGGTCAAAATAGCATGTTACTGGCATAAAAATAGATATATTGACCAGTGGAATCAAAGTGAGAATTAAAGAATAGACCCTCAAGCCTATGGTCAAGTGATATTAATAGACCTTCTAAGTCCACTCAAATGGAACGGAATAATCTCTT
Source organism: Myrmecophaga tridactyla (assembly GCA_004026745.1). Lineage (NCBI taxonomy): Eukaryota > Metazoa > Chordata > Mammalia > Pilosa > Myrmecophagidae > Myrmecophaga > Myrmecophaga tridactyla. The sequence continues at coordinate 22,102 of PVIY010039492.1, forward strand.
TAAAAGATGATGCTAGAACTGAATATCCATATGCAAAAAAATGAAAAAAGGACCTCTATCTCACATCTTACATAAAAATTAACTCAAAGTGGCTCAAAGACCTAAGCATATGTACCATAAAACCAGAAGAAAATATAAATGAAGCATCTTCAAGATCTTGCAGTAAGCAATGCTTTCTTAGACTTTAAATCTAAAGCACAAGCAGTAAAAGAAGAAATAATAAATGCATCCACCTCAAAATTAAACACTTTTGTGCTTCAAAGGATTTTGTGAAAGTTAAATTCTTGATATTCTCACAAGCAGTGTGGACAACCAAAGCTATAGGCTGAGCCCCCAGTCTTGGGGTTGGTTCATATGAAACTTAACCCCACAAAGGATAGGTCAAGTCTACTTAAAATTTAGGCCTAAGAGTCACCCCCAAGAGGGCCTCTTTTGTTGCTCAGATGTGGCCTCTCTCTCTCCAGCCAACATGATGAGCAATCTCACCACCCTCCCCCTCTCTGCGTGGGACATGACTCCCAGGGATGTGTACTTTCCTGGCAACGTGGGACAGAGATCCTGGAATGAGCTGAGACTCAGCATCAAGGGACTGAAAAAAACCCTAGAATGAGCTGAGAATTAACATCAAGGGATTGAGGGAACCTTCTCGATCAAAGGGGGAAGAGTGAAATGAGACTAAGTGTCAATGGCTGAGAGATTCCAAACAGAGTCGAGAGATTATCCTGGAGGTTATTCTTATGCATTAAGTAGATATCACCTTGCTGTTCAAGATGTAGCAGAGAGACTGGAGGGAACTGCCTGAAAATGTAGAGCTGTGTTCCAGTAGCCATGTTTCTTGATGATGATTGAACAATGATATAGCTTTCACAATGAGACTCTGTGAATGTGAAAACCTTGTGTCTGATGCTCCTTTCAGCTACTATATCAACAGAAGAGTAGAACATATGGAATAAAAATAAATAATAGGGGGAACAAATGTTAAA
>PVIY010039493.1:0-23075 GCA_004026745.1 Myrmecophaga tridactyla
TGTCCCGCACTTCGGGCCTCTTCATGGCCCGCATGGACCGGCCGCCTGTCCAGCCCCCTTGCAGGTACCTTGGGGCCGTGTGGCTGGCTCTGACCCACGAAACGAGGTAGCAGTGGTGGGTCCCGCGCTGTCCGCGGCCACCAAGGGCCCGTGTCCCTCCCCAGGGCACAGACGGAGCACCTGGGCTCTGCTTACAACGCTGATTCTGGACTCTCAGGCCTGGGATGGGCCTGGGAGCCTTCACTGAAGCCAGCCACAGGGTGGGGGCGCCGAGGCTGTGGGCCCTTGGACGCACTTTGAGCAGGGGGTGCAGCTCCGGGGTGGGGGGGCCCTGCCTGACTTCCGTTCGGCTATTTACAAGCAGAAAAAAAGCCTCTTTCGGGTTCAGCCCCTGAGATAAGGGGGTTTATTGTGACATCAGCAGAGCCTGACGCCCGATTAATTGGAATAAGGGTCTTCATTGAGTTGGTCAACCAAAACATCCTGCATGCCCGCCACAAACTCACCCTGCATCCAGGTGCTGCACTTAAGAGGGCACCTGCTCTCAGGTCAGCAGCTGAGGGGGCGCCCCACGTGCCCCCCACCCAGCCCTGTGAGTGGGGCCTGTCTTTGAAACTGGGAACTTTTGACTTCTGAGCCCGCTTCTTTTTGGTCAAGCAAAGGACAGTTGTGGCCATCCTGGGGCCTTATTGGGGTGGGGGGTGGGGTGAGACCAGCAACCCAATGACTCATTAAGCTTCTCTGGGCTCCAGCATCCCCCCAGGCCCATACTTGGCAGTTCGGGGGCCTGAGCCACAAATAACCGGTCAGCGAAGTGGCAGTTCCTGCCACCACCCCTTGGCACTCTAGCCTGTGGACAGAAGCCTCATCCTCACACTTGCTTTCAACAAATGCCTTCTCGGCGCCAAGCCTGCGGGCCTCCTAGCCTGGCCGGGTCCCAAAGCCCGCTACTCTCCATTCCCTCCTGACCTCGTTTATTAGAGAGAAACGAGTCCACGTGTGGACTCACACTGCTGGCAGCACCCGCACTCACCTCCCCGGGCAGCGGCCGAGCCATGTGTCCTCCACGCCCCCGGGGACCTGCTCCCCACCCTGCAGGGGTCTCACTGCGGCCAGCAGGCTTCTCTGCAGCCCCCTCCTCCTCACCTCCTCATCCCTCCTGTCTTCCATGTGCTTCCGGGAAAGAAAGAGGGTTAAGACTGTTCCCCCCAGGGACAGAATCAGTGGTGACAGGGGTTTCTCGGGGGCAGAGGGCACAGCCTCTGAAGTAGTGCAAAGGAGATGCCTGGAAACGTCACGTGATCTGTCGGCTATATTGTGTGCCTATGTGAAGAGTCGTTGATCTGCACACTTCATATTAGTGCACTCAAAGCATTTCTTGGTATATTTGTTGACCCTCAATTTAAATATGCACAACAGGCAGCTCTAGAGCAAACAACAAAAGCCCCAACAGAGGTTTTGGAGTCGCAGGACCTGCATTGGAATCCTGGTCATGTTTTCTGGCTGGGTGACTTTAGCAAGTTACTTAACCTTTCTTAATGAGGCAACTGTGAGGATGGAACAGGACTTTTAATACAAAGTACTTAGCGCAATGGCTGGCGCCCACTGGGTGCTCGGTACGGGGTCACTTTCCTCCTTTGTGCAGCCTGTGGCCATGGGAGCTTTCCTAGGTACAGGCAATCAGAAGTGCATCGTCCATAGGGAATTTAAAAACAAAATAAAACCAAGGCACAGTCAGTTTTATATGACCACCATGCACTGGGAAATCTAATTAATGTACAGCAGTAAAATACTCCTGAAAATATCTTCTCTTGGTCCAGGTTCTAAGGGATCGTGGCAGTAGCCGTTCAGTGTTGACATTCCACGTGTCACATTAGCACGTTTTTCTTATCCTTTAGTAACATAATCTACAAGCTAATTGGGAGAACTTCTAGTTCCCCTACTCACATGGACTCAGAAACACAAGGCCCTCGAAACGGTGAGTTCCTAAGAGTTTGGAACTGTTGGAGCTTCCTTTGGGTGCAGTTCCTGTCTCCAGTCGTATTTCTGCAGATAAACAGGAGATTCACATAAGCAATGAAAGCAGAGGGGTGGTAAAGACAAGACTCGGGTATTTCAATTCTGCCATTCTACGGGACTGCTTAGAGTTTTGATTTGTGTTTAAAATTTAAGATGGGGATACAGTGCGAACTGCAAAGGGTAATGGTTTTATTTGGTAGGTGCACATTTTAGTTTATACATGAAATATGTTTGTTTCATCTCATGACTCTTGCTGAAAATGATATTGTTTTATTCAGGACAGGGCATTGAAAAATGATCCACTCTGGGTGTTAAAAAACAAACAAACTAGGGGTACTTCTGATTAAAACGTAAGCATTTCCAAAAAAAGAGGGAAAAAAAAAACACCACTGTTTCTCTTTTTTCTTCCAAGTCTCTGGACCTCCCTGGCTGCTTCCTTCAGCCTTAAATGATCAACTCCCACGTTTTCACCTTCCAGCTCCACCTTCCCCGCCTCCTTCCCCGGGGCCGGCGAAGCGGAGGGTGTCCCCCATGCTGGAGAACCCTCAGGCTGGCCCTTCATCAAGACACTGCCTCCTCGGCATCAGCCCCTTCTGGGACCCTCTGTTCCCAGCTCTGTGCGCTCTGAGGTTCGGGGAGATCATGGTGATTTATGTCACCTCTATTATTATCTTTTTCAAATCCTAATGTCAGAGTCCACGTCTTCCCCTGGGCCGCGTGGCTGCGGTGCGGTCGATGCCTCCCACACGTTGGAGGTGTCGTTTTTGTGGGTCCCGGTCCGTCAGGTAAAGGCCGTCTTTGAGGGTGGGGGGTCACAGCTGGCTTCCCAGGCGGACGTGGGTTCCAGGGCTGGCTCGAGTTCAATAGCCCATCCGTGTCTGTGGGAGGGCGTGGTGAGGAGGCCAACCTCTGTGGGCCTCCCCTGCAGAAAGGGCAGGGGGACTCCTACCCCGTCGTCCCCGCGCCCTCCTCACGCACCCACCTCCCCAGCGGGGACCACGCCACGCCCCCCTTTCCCCATGCTGTGTCCCTCACTCAGCCAGGGGCCCTCGTGGCATGCCCAGGAGTCCGGCCTGGCTGCTTCCCCCGCGGGGGCCTTGTCACCCGAGCTCATGGTTGCACCTCCCTGCAGAGGGGGCTGCGGATCTGGCCAAGCTAAATCCGATGGATTTGGTGCCACCTTGCAGCCGAGCCCACGGTGCCCAGCAAGCCCAGGGCCCACAGGAGGCCCCTGCCCGAGCTTGTGGCCCTTGGCCCGCCCACCCTCGGAGCCCGGGAGAGGCTATGGGGAGGCTGAGAGCGAGCAGGCGGCCAGGGAGGTTGGCTCTGGGCCACGCCCGCCCCGGGGCTCCCGGCCAGAAGCACAGGCTGCACCGAGGCTGCCCCGGGCCGGCCACCGGTCCCACGATGGGTCAGGTCTGCAAGGGGGGCCCCAGCCGCCCAAGCGCTTTCTGGATCTACAGCCCCCCTGGTGCCAGAGTGGGCTCATGCCAAGGCCCTCCTGGGCTGGGAGGAGCTACAGGAGCCCTGCTAGCCTGCCACAGGCTCTTGGCATCATCACTGGCGCTGGCTTTTTCACACACTCACACACACTCACACACACTCACACTCTCGCTGGTGGGCACCCCTTGGTGGCCACAGTCTCATCTCCAGGTAAATGGATTCAGCGGGAGCATGACGATGGGGAGAGGAGGAAAGAACAAAAAGGCCAGTTAGTGAGTGTGTGTGTGTGTGTGTGTGTGTGTGCGTGTGCTTGTGCTGGGGAGTGACCTCACAGCTGCTGGAACATAAAGAGCCACAGGTCCTGCCTCCCAGGCTCAAAGCTGGCTCCACGGGGGACACAGTGACATGAGGGGCACAGCAGAGACTCATCTCCTCGTCTTCTCCCTCCTGGGGCTCCTCTCAAAGGTAAGGGGGCCCCAGCCCCACCCATCCTGCTGAGCTCTCTTACCACTGGGGGAGGTGTAAAGTCAAAGCCAAGGGCCCCCACCCCCGGCAGAATTTCTGCAGGCCCCCCATGTTGGATGCTGTGCCCAAGCCAGGCTTCCCTCCCAGGAGCCCAGACAGCTGCCTCTGGCCAGCTCTGCTGTGTGACCTTGGGCAAGTCTCTTGCCCTCTCTGAGCCTCAGCTTCTCCCCCTTTCTAATGATCACAAAGCCTTTGTGAAGATCCTTCATGATCATTTAGCTAAAGAGCACTGCATAGTACCTGGGACACGGGACATGGTCAAAAGAGGATTTTATGATGGTTACAGTCTGCAGCCCCTCTAAAAGCATGGGTGGGGCTCCATATAAGTGGGGACACTGATATGTAAGACCCCGCATGCCCCGCCTCCCCCTGAGCTGGGATTTGACAGATGTCCGGTTTAACTGATTGCAAAGTACATACTGCGTGGACCTTAATGCTGTTGGGCCCTCGGGCAGTGACTTGCTAACTTGGCTCCAGGAGGGCAGAGCTCAGTGGGATAATGAGCTGCATGGGGCACTTACCAAACGGTTTGGGGTGTCCCTTTTGCCTGAGGTGCACAGCAACCCCATAAAGAATTCTCCCCAATTTTTTGTCAGGTGAGGCTCAGAGAAGGTAAGCAACTTGCTCAAAGCCACACAGCCAGGAAACATGAGAGCATTGCAGGAGGGGCATGGTGGAGGCTAGGATGGGCATGAGTGTGTCTGTGCCTCTCCCACCCCAACCTGGACCCAGGCCACAGCTGTGCACCAGGACCACAAGCCCTGAGCAAATGCTGGGCTCCCGGTGCCAAGGGGACCGGCCCCACCGCAAGCCATGGTCCCACTATATTTATAATATGCTCCTTTGAGGAGCACAGTGCAGGGACTTCTCTCTCCCTGGCCCCAAGCACTGGGGCCGGGGAAGGCTGGGAACCCGGGTAGCATGCCTATTCTGCTGTGTGTTCTCCCAAAGGGGAGGGGCAGGGCGTGATGCCAGGGTGGTGGCTTGAGTAGTTGGGGCAGGGGACTTGGGGGTTGGGAAGGGAAAAGGAGCTCAGGATTAAATGAGAGATCAAAATAAAGCCCTCCTGGACTGCTTTTCCCACTGGTCTCAGGAAGCTGGGTAGCATGCTGCCCAGAAAACAGGGACTTAGTCATCAAAAGATAGAAAGCCACATCAATATATTCAGGGAGGGAAGTACAAGTTTTCCGGGCAGGCTGTGGGCTCCTGGCCTCAGAGCTGCAGAGGGGAGCAGGAGGCAGGGACCCGACACAAGCAAAGTCATGCTCACCAAGAGTCGGCTGTGACCTCCGGGAATCCCTGTCATCACTCCAAGATAGGTGGTGTCTGTCCCCATTTGACAAAGGGGACAACCGACCTCCATCTGCATCTCACACAGCAGTTCAGTGATGTGCTCCGAGGGAGCATCGCAAGTCACGATCATGGATCCTGAGTCCTGCCCAGGAGGCTCCATGGCCAGTGCTCTTGGACCTAGGAACCACAGCAAGGCTCTGGGGAAACCAAGTGTGTGATGGGAGAACTCAAACACAGGGACGAGGTAGCTAGGAAGGGTGTGGAGTCAGAGGGAGGCCAGGAAGGCGGGTCCCTCCGGCTAGGCTGAAGCACCCTCCCCGGCTTGTCATCATCCCTCTTGGACAAATGGATACATCGAGGCAGAGACTAGGCTAGAGTTAGAGACCGCAGAGGACAAGACATGAGTGTAGGGATGAGGAGCTCAGGTCTTGGATTCCCACGAACCTGGATTCCCACCCGGACTCCACCTCTTACTGTCTGTGCCACTGCATGCTCCAGCCTTGGCTTCCTGGTCTCTAGAATGGGGATAATGGTGGCATGCCACACAGGAGGGCTAATCCAGACAGCATGTTCAAGCAGTCGGCAAACAGTCCACCCGGGCTGAATGTTAGCCATTGTCGTTGATATTATTAACAGTCTCCCCTGGCTATCAGACCTGCAGAACTGAGACTCCACCATGCTTGCCCAGGATGGGGAGCTCAGAGAGGGGACCCAGGTGCAAAGCAGACAGCCTTTTTCCTGGCACTCCCTTGAGACTGGAAGGGACCAGAACCCCCTCCCCTCCCCAGTTCCCCTAGTCAAGGGAGCTGGGAATCACTGAAACTCTGGTTTGGAAGGGAACCCCAAAGTCCAGCCTATTCCTTCTCAAATCAATGCCGTGTGACTCGCCTGGGGATTTAGTAAAATGCAGAATCAGATTCAGAAGATGGGGCCCTAGATGCTGCATTTCCAACCAGCTCCAAGTACTGCTGCTTCTGGCCCAGACCACACTTTGAGAGGCAAATCAGAGTCTTCTCTAGTGTAGCTTCAGCATCATCCAACTCTGCTTGACACACCTGCAGAGACGGGGAACTCACTCCCTGTGAGGTGGCTGGCACACGCTACCCAATTCCATTGCCTATTCAGTGCCGGGGTCGATGGAGGCCTTGGCCACCTCCCTGCCTGTGAGTTCTGCCAGGGGCCGTCTCCCAGGCTGCGTGGCCAGGGTGGGGGCTGCAGGTCTCTGAAAGCAGGTTTGCAGGACTGGGGGCTACGAGAGGTGGATCCAGGCTGGCTTTGGGTAAAGGTCACATAGGAGGCATGAGGTCATTAATGTCATCCTCCTAAACTCTCCTCTAGATAAAACCGTCCAGTTGTGCCCAAAGACCCTATCAAACTAAAGGTCAGTCCCCCTAGATGGGCCCCTGAGAACATCTTGACTTACACTTACTTCTGGGCCCCCTACCTTCAAATGGTGGAGCCCATTGCACCTGGCTGCGGGTTGCTGCTTTGTGCTGGCAAGGCAGTCAGGACGCCTGGGTTGGTGCCTTGACCCTGCCACTGGGGTTGGGTCCCTGACTCAGGCACCTGTTACAGGAAAACTCCGCTTCCTACACGGTGTCCCTGGGTCCTCAGCGGGGAAGCAGGCACTTGCTATTTCTCCCAGCACTGCAGCTAACATGCTGTGCCTGTGGGCACGTCCCTTCTCCTATCCGGACTCAGTTTCCCCCATCTGTATATGGGGGAGGGAGGAAGTTGGACTGGAGCAGAAGGACTGAAGTCCCAGGACAGCTTATTGAAAATGCAGAGTCCAGGGCTTCACCTCCGGGTCTTCTGATTTGATAAGGCACAGAGCGGGCCTGGGCATCTGTATTCTCCCAAGTTTCCTGGCTGATGTGAATGTTCACTCAGGTTTGGGAATCATATTCTGGATTGCTCTGAAATCAAAGCTGTCCATGATACAGTCTGATGTATTCAGCCCTCAAAATAAATATCCACAGCCCAGATGCTAGAAAACACCACACCTTGCTGTTTTGTTTTATTTGTATGCTGTATGGTGGGGGTCACATTTCATTCTTTTTCCATGTGACTATCCCATTATTGTAGCACCATTTGTCGATTTTTGGGGTGGGGGGTGTGTGGGGAAAGTGCATGGGCTGGGAATATACCCTGTTATTTTAATCCTTTTTTTTATGGCTTTTTCTCTTTCTTAGGCAGCGCCTAAGTTGTGCATTGCAATTAAACACTGAGCATCTAGTGCATGCCAGGCAGTGTGTGAAGGATATAACATCATTTTATGGACCCCTCAAAACAATCCTTTGCATTAGATACTATTGTTGTCCCCATTTTACAGATGAGGAAACTGAGGCTCAGAGAGGCTAAGTAACTTGCCCAAGGTCACACAGCTACTAAGGTGTAGAGTCAGGGCTGGAATTTCAGACCAGAGTCCTTGTCCATGACCCCCCAAAATCATGGGACACGTGGAACCCAAAATCAGGACCATGTGACTTTGGGGCCAAAGCACAAACTGCATACTGCCCAGCCCTGCAGAGAAGAGGCTGGCGGAGAGGCTCTCACTGCAGCCTTAAGCACCCATGGCTGAAGGAGGTCTCTGTCTCTGCAGGTGTGTGCCCAGCTGTGCCCGACACCATGTGCCTGCCCCTGGCCACCACCCCGATGCCCTCTGGGGGTGCCCCTGGTGCTGGATGGCTGCGGCTGCTGCCGGGTGTGCGCACGGCAGCTGGGCGAGTCCTGCGACCACCTCCACGTCTGCAACCCCAGCCAGGGCCTGGTCTGCCAGCCCGGGGCGGGCCCCGGAGGCCAGGGGGGCGTGTGCCTCTGTAAGCAGGTTTGCGGGGCTGATGACCATGGTGGGCAGATGGGAGAGGGTGGCGGCTGGAGGGTGGGGGTGTGTGGAGGCAGGGCCATGGGATCCTGAGTCAAAGAGCAGCCCTCCTCTCTCTCTGCCTCCTTTCACCTACATCAGGCACACCACTTGCTGCAGCCAGACTCATCGGCAGTACACAGCTCCCTAAGCCCCACCCCCCAATTCTCCCCTCTTGGCCTTTGCTAGGAGTGCCTGCACCCACCCCCACCTGTCCAGATCACAGCCGACTTCCAAAGCCAAGGTCAAGCAGCCCCTCCCTGAGAACTCATCCAAGAGTCTTCCACCAAAGGCTAGCGCCCCATTCTCAGGACCCCCCCCCAAGTCCCAACACCTGGAAAATAAAAGTGCAACCCCTTATTCAGAACAGGATGTGCCAGATGCGGTGCTAAGCGTTCCTTATATAACTCACACACCCCTCCCAGCGCCCCTAGAGGCGAGGCCTTTCAGACCCTTTGTATATGGATGAGGAAGCGGAGGTGACCGGATATTAATCAGCATACAGAGTGTCAAACAGGCTCCAAAGCAGTGTCAGTTAGGGTTCTCTAGAGAAACAGAGCCCCCTGGAGAGATCTGAACAATCTATGAGATTTATACAAACGTCTCATGCAACCGTGGGAATGCAAGAGTCCAAAATCCCTAGGGCAGACTGCGAGGCTGGCGGCTCCGAAGAAGGGTCTGGACGAACTCCACAGGAGAGGCTCGCTGGCTGAAGAAGCGGTGAAAAGCCCCTCTTCTCCCTTAAAAGTCTTCAGCTGATCAGATCAAATCCAGCTGATTGGATTCTCTCGTTTGCGGAAGACTCAGCCTCGGTTGCTCGTAGACTCATGAGCCACAGCTGCAATCAACTGACTGATGAGTTAATAAACGAGCCTCCAGTTCACCAACCAGCCACGAAATATCCTCGCAGCCACGGTCAGGCCAGGGGTCGCCTGACCAGACCCCGGGCACGTCACCTGGCCGAGTGACACCCGAACCCGACCGTCACAGCGCCAGCACGCCTTCTGTCCTGTCTCGGCTCGGAGCCCCTCTCTTCCCTGGGCGCCTGGAGCCCACACTCTCCCAGGCCTTGCTTCCTCCGATGCCTCAGAGCAGGTTGTCTCAATTTCGTTCTAGCGATGTTTGGGGCCAGATAATTCTTTGTAGTGGGGCCTGTCCTGGACGGGGGGGGGGGCGGCGGCCGGGGAGGTGCGTTCCATAGTATCTCTGGCCTCTCCCCACCAGAGGTCCACAGCCCCGCCCCCCCCCCGCCCTCCCCCAAGCAGTGACAATCAAAACTGCCTCCAGTCATTGCTAAATGTCCCCTGGTGGGGAGGGGGGTGGTTAGGGAAACAGAAGGAGGTGGGAACTGCTCTTTTTTCAAATAATAAGCCTCGTGGAACAGAACTCACATCTATGTGCGTGTCCCATTTGTATCAAAATAAAACTAAAGAAAGTGGCCCACGAATCCCCCTGTAGGAAAAGCCCGGTAAAAAAATCTTAGTGACAGAGTGTTATCAATAGTAAGTCCTTGTTAAATGCTTTATTTATTTTATTGATTGATTGGGAAGTGAAATATTGAGAAAGGGGTGATTTGTTATATAAACTCATAGATGATTGCTAACAAAAAAATTAAAGAAAACAATGAGAAAAAGAAACACTTAGCTTACAGGGCTCTTCTTTAGATTAGTCACCATACATGTAAAGCACTTGGCGATTTATTTTTATTTATTAAGCTTTTACTTATCAATTAATATGTGCCAGGCAGGCACGAAGGAAGTCACAGATATTACCTCATTTAATCTTCACAACAACCACATGTCATAAGTAACTACTGTCACCTCCATTTTATAAATGGAAAAAAGAGGCCCAGAGAGGTTAAGCAACTTGCCCAAGGTCACACAGCTTGCAAGTGGCCAAGCTGGGAGTTGAACGCAGGGAATCTGATTCGATAGCCTTAGGCTCCATCTTTCTACTGCCTGGCAATCAGCATGTTAGCACATGGTAGCTGTTATTGTCAATAACTTTATTAAGAAGCATTTATTATTCCATTTTGGACCAGACTTCCAATACTTGGAGGCCAAGGATTTACTTGTTCCCTGGTCCTTCTGCAACTCCCAGGCCTGGGCAAGGATGTGTAATGATTTGAACTGAATTTAGAGGCAAGATCCCTGCAGGTGAGCCAGGGCCGTGGTGCTGCCGAAAATCTCTCCAGTCCCTCCCAGGTTCGACAGCCCTTCTCAGAGGGTTCACGGTCACAGCACAGCAAGCGCACGTCCAGCGCCGCCCCCCTCCTCTCCCACAGCCCACGCTCACGCCACCTGCAGCTGCCCCAGCTCAACTGAAGACATCCCCATGCTTCCCGTAGCTCAGGCTCGAGAACTTTCAGTCCTTTCTGATGTCACTCTTTTTCTCACATCCCACATGCTGTCCACAGTATCCGTGATATTTCCAGAATCCAACACGTCGCAGCCCCTCCACTGCTACCTCCCCGGTCTGAGCTCCTATCACGGCCACCTGCATTTCTGCAGTAACTCTACAGCTGTCCCCCTGCTTCCACCTTCCCCCTAGTGCATTCTCAACCCAGCAGCCAGACGGATCCTGCTAACACACGTCAGATCTTGTTCTCCCTCTGCCCCAAACCCTCCAATGGCTTCCCAAGTCCTCGCAAGGCTTTCGCTCCTGTTTCCTCTCTGATCTCATCCCCTTCTCCCTAGCCTGCTCTCTGCTCCAGCCACACTGGGCTCCTTCCTGTTCCTCAAATACCCCAGGCCTGCTTCCACCTCAGGGCCTTTGCACTGATTGTTCTCCCTAGCTGGCCTTCTGTTCCCCCAAATATCTGCATGGCCTGTTCCCTCCTCTTCTTCAAGCTTTACTCAAACGTACCTTCTCGGTGAGGCCTTCCTTGTCCTCCCAATCCCGAGTCTCCTCTATTTTTCTAGCACTCATCACTATCTGACGAAATGTATTTTACTTGTTTATTATGTTTGTTTCCACCAGAGAGAAAGCTCCAACGAGGGCAGGGATTTATTCACTGCTGTATCACAAGTGTCTAGAACAGTGCCTGGTATATAGTAGGTGCTTGATAGGTATTTGTTGAATGAATGAATGAACAATAACAGTTCAAGTGGAGCAAGCAGTAAGGGAACCACTTATTAAGCACCTACTGTGAACAGACCCTTTCTGTGCACAGTTTCTTTTTATCCTCAACAAAGTAGGTTGTTATTATTCCTATTTTGCAGATAAGGAAAGTCAATCTCAAAGAGGTTATATCACCTGCACAATGCCACACAGCACGCAAGTGGCTGGGGGGGGAAGGAAAGTCCTGTAGTCCCCACCCCTGCAAGGGAGTCCTAGTGGGACTCAGAGATGGCCAGATTGTGCTTGGTGCCTGGGAGGGGCTGGGGGAGCCGAGTGGAAGGCACCAGCTGGGGAGGTTGCTGGAGAAGGGGCCTGAGAGCAGCCTGGAAGGAGGAAGAGGGTTTTAGCAGCTGCCAGCGGGCATAGGTGGGTGGGTGTGGGGAATTCTAAGAGTGAGTGAGTTTGGAGGTGTCTTGTGGCATTTGGGGAGGTGCCAGGACAAGTTGCTAAAATTACCGCCCCTCCAGCTGATTTTCCTAAACAAGCCTTTTGTTTACCCGATCAGCAGCGACCAGGAGGCAGCAGGCCTGTGGCAGGGGGAGTCAGGCGGGGGGACGACGAACTCGGCCAGGCTGGGGGTGAGGATTAAGGTGCAGCTGCATCTGCAGTTTCCAGGAAACCAGCGGCTACAGGGTCCAGGCCAAAGGTCAGAGGTTTGGAACCATAGGGAGCCCTGGCTGTGCCCTGGGGGAACATGAGAGGGAGCTGACACTGGTTCTGTTCACCTTGGAAGAATAAGCAAAATCCATTCCCATTTATTGAGCATCTTACTAGGTAACAGGCTCAAGGCAAAATGCTTTAAATAAATACTCTAGCCCATTTCTTCTCACAGTGGCCCTGTGGGCAGGGTACTGAGGCTCAGAGAGGTGAAGTAACTTGCCCAGGGTTGCACAGCTAACAAGTGGGAAGCTGGGGTTTGCATCCAAGTCTGTGACTCTGAAACTCTTGTGTTTAATCGGTGCTATGGATTTTCTTGGGGGACCTGGGAGAATCTGCTTACCAATTGGTCCTGTCCCCCAGACCCAGCTCAGTTGGAATCAATGTCTCCAGGAAGCCCTCCCTGATTTTTCTTGCTCTGCACTTCCCAAGCAGCTCACTCATACCTCTCCAGGGCTCTTACGTCATTCTGCCTGGGAGATGGTGACTTTCACATCTGTCTCCCCACCAGCCTTGTGAGTCCCTTGAGGCAAGGGCTGTGACATGTTCCTGTCTTGGAGCACAGTAGTTGGCACAATAAATAGCTCTTGAATTACAAGGAGTCAGAATTATTTCATCCCATGTCTTTTGTATGCCAAGCCTCACGCCAGACATTAACAAAAGGGTGTTTCCAGAGGTTCTGTGTGCCCCATCGAGGGTGTGAGCAGGCATGGGGGGGGGGTGCCCAATTCCTCAAGGAGCTCGCGTCCGGTGGAGGAAGTAGTCACAACCCCATGCATTGAGGGCACCATTCAAAGAGTGTTCTCTGAGCACCTATCACGTGCTTTGTGCCGTGCTAGGTGGCATGCACATCTCATCCCATGTAACTGAACGTATAGAATGCCATGCCCATCGTGGGTAGCAGTCAGGCGACTCAGAGAAGTTAGGTAACTTAGCCAAAGTCACACAGCCAGCCAGTGAAGTCCTGACCTGACAGTGATGATTACAACACAGCACGGGGGGAGTGGAAGCTTGTTGCATAAAATATCAGTCTCTGTTTAGTAGCTGTCTGTTATTGGTATATAATAATAGTAACATTACAACAGCATGGCATCTACTGAAATCTCCTTTACATTGGCTACATTACACACATCATCTCATTTAGTCTTTCTCCCATCCCCGAGAAATAAGCACCATTAATATCCCCATTTTGCAGACGAGCAAACAGAGGCAAGGAAAGATGAAAGCACTTGGCCAATGTCTATAGCTAATAAAGGGAGGGACTGGGGGCCAAGCCAGGCCAGTGTTCTGCAGGCCTCGTGCCAGGGTCAGGGATGCCCCCCGGTCTTCCTACGGGTGCAGGACAGGCCAGCAATGGGGTGGCAGTGCCCAGGTGCTCCAGAGTGCTTCACCCAGCGGGGCGTGGGCCGGGAGAGGGCTGAGAGTGACCCCCAGGGTCTGCTGTCCTCCACAGTGGGAGAGGACGATGGGAGCTGCGAGGTGAACGGCCGCCTGTACCGGGATGGGGAGACCTTCCAGCCGCACTGCAGGGTTCGCTGCCGCTGCGAGGACGGCGGCTTCACCTGTGTGCCCCTGTGCAGCGAGGACGTCCGGCTGCCCAGCTGGGACTGTCCCCACCCGCGGAGGGTTGAGGTCCCAGGCCAGTGCTGCCCTGAGTGGGTCTGCGACCAAGGCGGGACGCTGGGGGTCCAGCCCGCCCCAGCCCGAGGTGAGTGCAGGGCGCGCCCGGGCAGGACCCTGGAGGCGGTGGGGGGCTGGGGGGTGCCCTCAGGTGTCAGGACACACACCTGGAAACGTGGAAGCGGAGACTTCACGGCGGCGGTGTGGAGAGGTACAGGCGGGGAGAGTGGGAGTCCCCAGACCTCTTTAAAGCTGACGGAACAAGAAGCCGTGGTTTCAGAGCATTATTTTAAATCATGAATAATTTAAAAATTAATAGATGAGTGCAGAGGGGGGAGGGAAGGAGAACCAAAGGGTAATTGAGCCAAATTCTCACATTTCCTAGCAGTGGGACAATAATATAATACAATATAATTAATGTTATATAATATAAAGGTGTAAGATGGGCATATCTAATAGTATTAACATTAATTTTACTGTGTAATATAATTAAAACATAATCCATAATGTTATTAATATATCATTATGTGGACTTATCAAAAGAGGAACTCAAAACTGAAGCAGGCAAGGTGGCTGCCTCGGGGACGTGGCCTAGGGGTAGGCAGAGGTGGGGGAAAGATGGGTGCTTCCCTCTATAAACTCTTGAGTTTTAGAAATTTTATGTTATGTTGCTGATCTTTTTTTTTCAATCACATGCATGTGACTTTACAAAAAAAAGACAACCACAGCAAGGGCTGGTTTACACAAGAGGCAGTGAAGCCTGCGGTTAGGCGCACAGGCTCTGCACAGGTTCTAGTCCCAGCCCCACCACTTACTGGCTGTGTGACTGGGGGCAAGTTGCTCAACCTCTCTGTGTCTCACTTTGCCAACCTAAAATGGGGGCGATAAGCAGCTGTGCCTCACAGAGCTGCTGTGAGCCGTGAGTGAGTTAGCACAGGCAGCGCAGGCAGCGCAGGCAGTGCAGGCAGCACAGCCCCCGGCCACGGCAGGCGCCCACTCCCGGCAGGGGCTATTACTGTCCCTGCCAGGGAGTGTGATGCAGCTGTTTAAATGCACAGGGGAAGGTCACTGAGTTCTCCTTGAGTAGATGAGGCAGGATAGGTGCCTATCCACTGTGGGCGTGCACATGTGTGCACGTGTGTGTGTGCACAGGTATAGTACATGTTTCTCAGCCCTGGCACTGCTGACCTTTGGCCTATGGGGACTGTCCCGTGCGCTGCAGGCAGTTTGGCAGGCAGCCTCCCTGGCCTCTACCGACCAGATGCCACAGCTCGGACCCCCCGAAATGCCTCCAGGCATGGCCAAGTGTCCCCTGGGGGGTTAAATCACCCCAGCTGAGAACCCATGAGCAAAGAGCCAGAAGGAAGGACAACAAAGTGTTACGAGAGGAGAGTCAGGGCAGGAAAGAGGGAAGGCCAGGCCTGGGTGAACACGCCAGCTGGTCCCAGGCAAGGCTCCAGAGCTGCTCGTGGCCCTGCCCCAAGGTCAGGCAGCGCAGCTCCCACCTGGGAGGTTTTCTGGGGGTCCAGGGAAGGCGAGGGGTCGCCCCTGCCCTGAAGCAGCTCGCCGCCGGCAGGGGAGCTGCCCCCACAATCAGGGCCGCTGTCGCTGCCTCACAGCCACTATCCATGGGGTGCTTACGAGGGCCGGACGCTGTGCCGGCGCCCCACGTCCTTTATTTTATTCAGTCCCAGCAACCAGCACGAGGGGTGCCACATCCGATGAAATGGTATTTTGAGGTTTAGCAACTTGACCGAGGTGAGCTGCCAGCAGGTAGGCTGACGTGGCTCCCAGCCCTGGCCCTGCGGTGCTGACCCCTCCCTTTCGCCCCCAGGACCCCGGTGGTCTGGCCTCATGGCGCCCCCCGCCCCGGGCATCCCGTGCCCAGCATGGAGCACGGCCTGGAGCGCCTGCTCGGTCACCTGCGGGCTGGGCCTGGCCACCCGCGTGTCCAACCAGAACCGCCTCTGCCGGCTGGAGCCCCAGTACCGCCGCTGCCTGGCGGGGCCCTGCCCGCCCCCCGGGGCCCGCAGCCCCCAGAACATAGCCTTTTAGAGCCGGCCTGGGAATGGAGCCGCAGTGCCTGGCAGGCACCCACCCCTGGCAGCCGAGGATGCACCCCACACCCTGGGCGCAGGTAACCACCCAGCTCGGGTCCTTGGCCCAGGCCCTGGAGGACTGGAACATTCACAAGCTGCCCCGCCCCTGGCGACCCCGACATACAGCGTGACCTTAGGTCTCCCCGCCCCCCGCCTCTAAGCCACCACCTTGGAGGCTGACCCAGGCTCCTAGGGTCCCCTGGTCCATTCCCCGCCTCTCCACGGCCTTTATCAGACATGTCCATGTGGGCTTTCTCTCCACGTCCCCTGGGCAGGAGATGGGGAGCTGTCTCCTGCAACAACCGGCTGAGCAGTTGCTGGGCTGGGGCTCTGGCAAGGAGGGGGAATGGGGGATGGGGTGGGGGGAGGTTATGGGGAGACATAGAGGAGGTGGGGGTCACAGATGTTCGGAATCTCCTGCTTCCTTCCCTGGACTGAAGAACTTGTGCCGCTGTGAAAAAATCCTCCCATCCAGGGTTGAAGTCGGGGACTGAACTATTCGTGATTTCACAAGCTAAAATCACGCCATCTAGAAGTCAGAAAGCAAGCCTCCAAGTGATCCAGCCAACGCAATTCACGTTAATAAGAATTAACTTTTTTTAAGCCACCACAATGTGCCATATCACTTTATATAGGTCTGAGCGTCTCAATATTTTGAGTAGAAAAAAGCAGGGAGAATGAAGGCGACCTCCCAGACACTGGGGAACACAGCCTGAAATAAACCAACAAGTGGGAAATTCTGTTTGAAGTCTCATGCTTTACTCTTTTTTAAAAAAATAAACATAAAATTTTCATGCTTCTCCACAGTCTACCCGGGTCTGTTTAAATATAAAAACTGCCTCTCCAACGGGATCCAGCCAGGAAATTAGAAAACATTCTCTGTGTTTAAATGGAGGGGTTTCTTCTTAACAACTCGTCTTATTGAGCTTTAATTTACACACAGTTAAATGGTCAGGTCTTAAGTGTATACTTTGAGTCTTTAGAAATGTACCCTTCCCATAACCAACACCCTAGCAAAGAGAGAAAACTTTCCCATCTCAGAAAGTTCCCTTCTGCCCCTTCCTATTCCCTCACTCCTCAAGGCAAGCACGTGCTGATTTCCATCATCAGAGATGAGTTCTGCCCGCATTTGAACTTCATATAAATAGAATACTCTTCTGTGAACGTCGTCTTTGGTGCAATATAACAAAAAGAGAGAGAGAGAGAGAGAAGAATTGAATGTGGGAGGAATTAGGTTTGCACAGGAGACACCAGACAGGGGACTGTGAGCTCAGCAACAGCAGGAAGTCTGCACAGCCCTTGGGATGGAGGGGTGGGGGCGGGGGGTGTCGGTACCCCAGAGTTCAGAAGCCCAGACCACAAGGCTGGGGCACTGGCCACTGTCTCTGTCCCAAATCACCCTCCCCCAGATGCCTACAGGGCCTTGAACCCCTGCAAGTGATGACTCACAAATCACCATTCACTGGGCCCCCCGACCTCCACGCCCCTCTTCTACTCTGCCTTAAGCGGCTCTACTTACTCTTTTTCCCATAGCATGCATCACATTTTCTTTTCTTTAAACTTTACATTTTGAAATAATTTCAAACTTACAGAACAGTTGCAAAAATAATACAAACCCCATAGAGAACTCTGACACCCTCAACCCTCTCCCACTTACCCAGCTCCACCAATTCTAACGTTTTGCCCCATTAGCCGTATCACTCTGTCCACCCATCTATCAATCCGTCTGTCTATCCGTGCACCACTGTCCAACATCCCGAGTAGTTTCTTGTTTGCTACACTCAGCACTGATGAGCCGGCTCCCCAAGGCCAGGCGTGGCAGTCCCTGGTATGTGCGTGTGGATTCCCAGGACCTGGAACAGCGCCCGCGGGGAGTAGTCTCTGTCACTGCTGAATGAACGAAATCACCTCTCTTGTTTAAAAAAGGGGCTTAGAAAAGTAACTGCGTCAACAACAAACTGAAGGGGCTGCCCGGTTCAGAACGCTTCCCCGGCGCTGTGTCTGCATGGACGAGACCCCGGACCCCCTCCTGGACCCCCACCCCCAGCCTCACCCTCAGTAGTTCTCAAAGTGTGATCCCGGATCAGCAGCATCAGCATCACCTGGGAACTTGTTAAAAATTGGGTCCCTCCCCAAACCAACAGACCCCTGGGGGTGGAGCCCAGCAACCTGGGCTTAACTAGTCCTCTAGGTGATAGTGACCCAGGCAGGCTCGGGTTTGAGAACCGCGCGGCCAGGAGGGAACACATGGTGCGCTGCTGCCCCCTCGTGGCCGCCCGGAGCATGACGCGGAGACGCGCGGAGGACGCGGGCCCGGGCGCTGGAGAGACGCCGCCTCCTCCAGGCAAGGGACCCGGCAGGGCCTCAGCGTAAGGGGGCCACGGCGCTCGGCCTAGGGTCCTCGGGCATTTCTGCCAGACGTGGCCACTTTCTTTTCTTAAAATAGTTTAAGAGGTTTCACGTTAACTGACTGAGATGCCTATAAGGGGCGCCCGCGCCTGCTGGGAACCAGGGCACGTCCATCTGTCCCTGGACCACGTCCATCTGTCCCTGGACCGCGTCCATCTGTCCCTGGACCACGCCTGGTCCTTGTGCCCACAGCCCAGCTTCCCCCCCGAGGATCCTTCTCCAGCACAGATGTTCTAGCTCTCTGCTCAAACCCTCTACTGTTCAGAGTAGCGGTGGCTTGAGGGCCCTGCTGTCTGCTCCAGCCCTTTCTGGGCTCCAGCCACACCCATCTTGGGCTTCTGGCCAATGTCTCACCTGCGAGCCGGCCCACGCGGCGTCCCCTCGCGGCTCTGGCCCAACCTTTCTTTCCATCATCCTCCACAATGGGTCATTAAAATCTGGTCTTTTTTTTTTTAAGCTCTTGAATCTTGATGCATACATTCTCTCTCTCTCTTCATTCCTATAAACATCCTCTAATTCAGTTCTTTATTGCTGCATGGTAAACCACCCCCAAATCTTTGAGGTTTAATGTAACCATTTCTTTAGCTCACAGTTCTGAAGCTAGCAATTTGGCCTGGGCTCAGCTGGGCTTCCACACACCTGCGGTCAGTTGCAGGCTCACCTGTCGGGCTGGGCCTTCCCCTCCCTGGCCGCAGCTGGGATGGGCTGATTCTGCTCCACACGGCAGAGGGGCCGGGACTTCTTCACGCAGTGATGCCGGAAGTCCAGGAGGGAAAGGAAAAGTCTGCAAGGTTACTTGAGCCCTCGGCTTGGAACTGGCCAAAGAAAGCCACAAGCCCAGGAGTAGAGAAATCGGCTTCACTTCGTGATGGGGCATGGATACAGGGAGAGAAATGATTGCAAACAAATGACCACCAACTCTGTTCCAGACCACCCCGGTTTCTCACCATCAGCTCTCTAATTGGTTTTGCCATCTCGGTGTAGTCCCTTCCGATCCACTTGCCATCCACGTGCAGTTTCCCATGTGTGCTTTGGTGCCTTCATCGTTGGGCCTTGTACATGCCCTTCCCCGTGCCTGGCACTCTCCAGGTGGGTTCAGTGTCCCCACCTTCTGCTCACATTACCAGGTATTACCCCACAATAATCATAAAGGACACTTGCTGTGTTTTCCTTCCCAGCCTATCTTCCCTTTGGGTGACAGTCCTCCAGTTTTCCTTTGGAGGACCTTTCACTTTAGCCCATATGGTCCAAATGAGGCTGATTGAAATAGCTGAGATCCAGAGGCCAGTATGTGACCAGGCCTTGTCACTAGGGCTCCAGGGAATGGTTGAGCGACGGCCCTGTGATTCTGTTTTAGCCACGCACGTCAGCTTCAAGACCCTTTCTGCAATAATCAGGAAGCAGGTACTGTCTTCTTTTAAAACTTTTTATTTTTAACTATTTTCAAATTTACAAGGCAGTCACAAAAATAATAATAATGCAAACCCAATACAGAGAACGCCAACTATCCCCACCCCACCTCCCCAGATACCCAGCTCCGCCAATTTTACCATTTTGCTGCATTTGCCCTATCAGTCTGTCCATCCACCGGTTTGTCTCTCTGTCTTGCTGTCTATCCATTTATCAATCCATTTTCTGAACAATTGTAGGTCATCTACATCCTGCCCCTTGAACACTTAACACTTTCCTAAGAACAAGATATCACTTATGTAGCCACCTTAAGTGCAGTTATCAGGTTCAAGAAATGTAACATTGATAAAAAGCTTAGTCTATATTCTCATTTTTCATATGTCCCAATAATGTCCCTTTGAGCCTTTTCTCCTCCCTTGTTAGATCCCATCCAGAATCACGCGTTTCATTTAACGGGCCATCTCTTTAGCGGCTCCTTCTTTATTTTTTAAATATGAGAACATATATACATCATAAACTCTCCCTTCTCCACCACTCCCAAGTGTGCCGTTCAGTGGGGTAAATCACACCCACAGCAGGGTGGTGCCCTCCCCACCTCCCACTACTCAAACGTTCCCACAGCCCCAAACAGAACCCTTAGACCCATTATGCATTAACTCCCCATTTCTCCCACCCCTTGTTCCTGGCAACCTGTACTCCAACTTCTGTCTCTATGAGCTTACATAGTCTCCAATATTTTCTTTGTACCTACCATGGGACTGAAATTTAAACTCTTAAATCTATAACAATCCTGCTTGCTTTGAGACCTACATAACTTCAATGGTACCTAAACAATGTCCCCATGCTTCTCCATTCCTCCACCATTATGTCGTTCTTATCACAAATTACATGTCTATACACTGAGTCCAAAACCACTGATTTATCATTACATGTTATCCGTTTGCTTTTACATCCTGTGGGAATTAAAAAGTAGAGTTACAAACCAAAAATACAATGGTACTGGCATTTATATTTACCCGTGTCATCACCCTCACCAGAGAGCTTTATTTATTCTGTGGCTTTGATCAATTCTTTATTGTCCTTTCCTTCCAACCTGCAGAACTCGCTTTGGCATCCTTGGATGGCCACTCTCGTGGTGATAAATTCTCTCAGCTTTTCTTTATCTGGGGATGTCTTAATTGTTGCCTGATTTTTGAGAGATACTTTTGGCAGATATAGAATTCTTGGTTGGAAAATTTTACTTTTAGCACTTTTGATATGTCATCCCACTGGCTTCTTGCCTCCGTAGTTTCTGATGAGAAATCAGCATGTAATCTTATTGAGGATTCCTTGTGTGTGACATGGCATTTCTTTTCTCTTGCAGTTCTCAGAAATCTCTCTTTATCTTTGGCATCCAGCACTCTGATTATAATATGCCACAGTGTGTGTCTGTTTCAGTTTACCCTGTTTGCAGTTTGTTGAGCATCTTGGATATGTTTATTCATGTCTTTCATTAAATTCGGAAAGCTGTCAGCCATTATTTCCTTGAATTTTCTCTCCACCCTTTTCTTTCTTCTCCTGGGACTCTCATAGTGTATGTATTGGTATACTTGCTGGTTCCTCAGGCTCTGATCCCTTTTCTTCATCCTTTCTTCCTTCTGTTCCTCTGACTGGATGACTTCAATGGTTTTATCTTCAAATTCTCTGATTCTTTCTTTTACCAGATCCAATCTGGGATATAACAAGATAGGAGAAAAGGCTCAAAGGAACATTATTGGGACATATGAAATTTCGGGAATTTTTAATTTCTGTTACTATGGTCTTCATCTCTGTTTGATTCCTTTACATAATTTTCATCTCTCCATTGATATTCTCTCTGCATTCATCTATTGTTTTCTTGATTTCTCTTAGTTCTTTGCCCATGTTTTCCTTTAGCTCTTTGAAAATAGTTAGGATCATTTTTTTAAAGTCTTCTTCTGGTATGTCCTAGGCCTGGTCTTCCTCACCGATGAGTCTAAAACTTTAATCTCTTTGCCTGGGTCATCGCTTCCTGTTTCTGTGTCTGTGTTGTGACCTTTTGCTGAAGCTGGCACATTCTAATATTTTAATGTGTCATCACTGGAATACAGACTCTGAGGCATCTGTCACTGAAGCTTATATCCAGCTAGTGTTATGACAGAACCTTCCTGGAATGCCAAGGGCTAACAAAAAAAAAAAAAGGAAAATAATAAAACACCTTTCTCAGTCTTTGCAGATTGACCTGTGCAAGTGCTGTCTTTCACAGCTTATCTCATACAGTGAGTTTAGAGAATAGCTCCTGGCCAAAGGTAGGGGCCTCCTGATCCTTTCTGCCATGCAGCTTGTCTAAAGCATGGTCCTAGGTAGTCCTCCATTTATGTGGCTCTGAATGTCCCCTCTTCCTTACAAAACAGTTTCTGTATGTCCCGTACCCAGGAACCCCTTCCCGCAGCCAGCACAGCCTGACTATTCTCCATACGGTCTTTAGGAGAGCTCTGGGAATTGTCTTCTTCACACAGGACAAGTTCTGGATGGTTAGTCCCTCGGGTCACCACAAGACGCATTTGGCCAGACATGCCTGTTCCCAGGATGTGAACAAGGGTTACACTGCTCTGCAGAACCAGGACCAGGGGTCTGCACTGGGGGTGCAGGCTGGCCCCACACTGAGCTGGTGAGGGCTGGGAGAGGGGCGACCATGACACCATGGCATCCTTCCACCCATCTCTCACTCTCACTCTCACTTGATTAGGCATACACCCTGTCCTTCGAATGCTTTTCGGAGCTTTAAGAGGGATGTTTCTGCCAGTTCTTGCTGGTTGTTCAAAGCTTTTGTGGGGGATGGAGCACTGAAACACCTCATCCCGCCATATTGCTCTAGGTACTTGAAGTGCCGTCTTCAGACTTGAGATACCAAACAAGTAGAAGCTGAGTCTGGAATTGCTGGGGGGCTCTCTTTGCTACCATGAGAGGAGACACCTCCTACAAAATGAAGCCACATGGAGCCAAGAGATGATGAGAAACAGATCCCAGGAACAGGGTTTGAGCTGCTGGATCCAGTCATGCCTGAAGGTAAATGTGCTGGTTTGAATCTGTGGTGGACCCCAGAAAAGCCATGCCCTTTGATCCTCATTCAGTATTGCTGGCTGGGAGCATTTTGATTGTTCCCATGGAGATGTGACCCACCCAATTGTGGGTGGTAACTTTTCATTAGATGATTTCCATGGAGGTGTGTCTCCACCCACTGAAGGTGGAGTTGCTTGCTGGAATCCTTTAAAAGAGGAAACATTTTGGAGAGAGTCCCTTTGTTAGAGCCACCTGGAAGCCAGCAGAGCCACGAGGCCAGAGAACCACAGAGTCCACCAGCCAGTGACCTTTGGAGATGAAGAAGGAGAAGCCCCAACAGGAGCTTCATGGAACAAGAAGCTGGGAGAGGAGGCTAGCAGACATCGCCATGTTCACCAAGTGCCTTCCCAGTTGAGAGAGAAATGCTGAACGTCATTGGCCTTCTTGAACCAAGGTATCTTTTTCCCTGGATGCCTTAGATTGGACATTTCTGTAGACTTGCTTTAACCGGGACATTTCCACAGCCTAAAAACTGTTGACTTGCAACTTATTAAATT
>PVIY010039494.1:0-23049 GCA_004026745.1 Myrmecophaga tridactyla
ATTCAGGATGTCCTTCCCAAAAGAAAGCTGGACAATAGTAGAACTAAACTCATTTGTTTTGTTTTTCTCAGGGACATCTTCTTATACCGCCTATAATTCAATGTCTGAAAATCATTTAATGTGTTCTGTTTTCTAATTATTTATGAAGAAAGAAATTCAGTTTCTGTTACTCCACACAACCAGAAATGGACATCTGAATCCAATAATTTTTGTTCCTTTTAGCTGAAATAGATTTTTAATGGTTTCATTTTAAAAAAAGGTAAGATTTCTTTGTCTCTGGGGGACAAAGTATTATTCATAAGTCCACAGTCTGGAACCTACCAAATAAATTTGCCTACTTAAGTCATTTTTTCTTATTACCTTTCCCTCCAACGAATTCTTACATCTTATTCTCTCCAGTTTAGTCCTAATTCCTTTTCTTCCTCCTCACTGTATAGCTTAGAAATTAAGGCACAGATAATTCAGAATTTTTATTAAGAATACAAAATTTATAACTTTGGGACAGCCCTCTCCTGGCTGCTTGGTTATAGAGAATGATAAATGCCTACAATTTCAGCTTCTGGAATGTGGGATTTGTTTTGATTCAGACACTAATCTCAATAGTGATCATTCTGACCTAGTGGTACTAATACATTTCTAATCAATAATTACAATTAGATCTGGAGATGAGTTTACTGCCTACCAGATTTTTCAGCCCCTACTCCACAGCCTATTTTGCACTATGTTTTCTCCCTGAAAATATTAAACTAAATTTAACCAAATTATTGATATTTTTAGTCAGTTTATGGGTTCAAAATGTTTAGCTTTCTTTTCCTCTTTCTTTAATTGCTATGATATATGTGTGCATGTGAAATAGAGCAAGTAATTGTTTCTTAACAAAATAGATAAGTGGATTATTAAATGTTATCCTTTAATGGAGCTACTTCTTTAAAAGCATGTATTTCTACACATTTTAGTAGGTGTGATACAGATAATGGTTAGCTAGGTTTTATTTATTTATAGTCCATTTCTCAGAGGATTTCAGGTGACTAGTGTCAGATACAAGATTATTTTAGACATTGCTTTTTGAAAGTAAAGAGCTTGTTGCTAGGTTTCTTTTGTTTTATTCTAATGAAGGAATACATGAGTAAGAAGTATTAATTCAATGAGTATTTATTGAATACTTACTGTGTGATAGGAGCTACTTTGTATGCCAAGAAGTTAGCAATGAATAAAGGAGAAAAGATTTTCACTCTCATGGAGCTCACATTCTACTGGCAGGAGATGGATAAGGAACAGTGCCCAAGCAAGCACTCTAACAAATAAGAAATTAAACTAGAAAAAGTGCCATAATATAAAATAAAATAGGGGGAGGTGTCAAAGTAATACCTTTAGATGCTAAATCCTGGTTGAGAAGTGAAAATTAATCTGAGAAGTGAATAGCAATAAGACAGGTATACGGAGTTAGGTAGAAGAAGCATCTATTGCAAAAGCCCTAAAGTAGAGTAGGTATCCCAGAAACAACAACCATCTCCTTCTCTCAAGCAAAAGAGGAAAAGAAAGTAAAAATGGTTAATGTGGCTGGGTGGATACTGGAAAAGATGCAGTGAAATCAAAAGCCATATTGTATAGGGCTTTGTTATCTGTCTTCCAGAACATTCCTCTGGACAATTCCAAAATTTAGCCAACACCTTAATTTTAGGATATGTGAGATTGAATGCCCTGAGTTTTCCAAATGAGATTTATGGATACTCTGGTCTTCTTATGGCTGCATTTCCTGGTTTGTTAATCTACATTCAATTTTGGATGTCTTGAAACTGGTTGACCTGATGAACATATTTATATATATTTCTAGTCACTTCTTGGCCCATGTGCCCCTATCAAAAGTGGGTGAGTGGTTGAAAGCTGAATACCTTATTGATGCTTATTATCCTAATCACCTTTTGCCCTGGGTTTAAAGGTTTGTGGTGAGTGACAGGAGATCTTTTAGCTCATCACCAGTTAGAGTTTGGCTCTCCTTCTTTAATGAGTGCATAACAGACTAGTGTCCATGCATATTATGTGTTCATTTGCAGTCTCAGGTGTCTACAGAATTGGGACAGTTTAGTTCTTACTACCCTTAATATTGCGAAGCTGCTTATTACACTGTAGCTGATGATGAAAAAACAGAGATGGTCAAAATCCCAATAAGTGTAACACCAGCTGTAAATGACTATATTAAGAAAGTGTTTCTTTTTCAGAACAACCGTGAATGGAGAAAACGGAACATATTTTTGTGCCCATCTGTTTGTTGCACAGCTTTGAGAAATATTTTTAAGTGATTTGAGGACCAGATGCTGGATCTTTTCCATACTGTTTTATGTATTTTGGAATTTGGCAGCCATGTAGAACAATTTGAATGCAACTGGCTTAAATAGCTAAATTATATCAGCTCTCAAATATTCCAATATCAACTCAAAGAGCAACATTCAACTCCTGCATGCATCCTTCAAAACCCCTGTTATTAATGCACAGAAACAAACACACAGACAGACCCATCGGAGCTATTTGACTTCACTGAGGTCTGAAATAATTTTTCTTCCTCTCAGTTGCCAAAACAGATAAATTTAAATATTAGTGATGGGAATAATCAAATAGATAAGTGAAATTAGAATATCTGTCACCTTCTACATAAAACCATTATCAAGGTTGTCATAAAATCCTCAGACTATCTTACAAGATTGGAAAAAAATATTAGAAATTGAATCTTACATTTTCAGCTGCCAAAAGGTAAACATTGTCTTGAGAAAACATATTTAAAATTGTATAATAACAGTGATGCTTCCAAAAGGAAGTCTCCTTTTAAGTGTTTCAACGCGACTGTTATAGTTCATAGTCTTTAGCTCTGCTACTATTCCTCATTTGCAAAACTTACTTGACTCTTCTGAACTCAATGAACAAAGTGCTTTCAAAAGGATTATTTGTGGAAGATCTAAAAATATCTTTGTGAAGATTTTTATTTAGATTTTGAGACTACTGTTCATAGCTATGATTTGGCAAATGTTTCTTCTTTCCAAATTATTCATCACCTTTCTTAGGTTATGAACCTAAGTGAACAGTGCGTTTGAAACAGGTTATATGTAAGAAATTTGCTACCTTTTTTTAGTATTAAAAGCAACTTCATATGGGAATTAACAGCTGGTTTGAAAGGATTTGCATACCTTAGAAAAGCTATGTTTTAATTCTAATCAATCTTGTGGAATAAACCATTTCTTCTAATTCCTGTTCAGTAGTGTAGTTTGGAAACTTGATTAGCTTATGTCCAGGGAGATGTGACTCAATCAATTGTGAGCATTAAACCTGACTAGATGGAGATATGTCTCCACCCATTCTACATGGGTCTTGATTAGTTTACTGGAATTATCTAAAAGAGGAGACATTTTGGAGAAAGCTTCAGAACGATGAGAGAACAAGGAGAATGACAGGAGAGCAACAGAGCAGTGTCACAAGAATGACGAGAGAACCACAGAGTCCACCAGCCAACAACCTTTGGAGAGGAAGAAGAGCACCCCCGGGGAGCTTCATGAAGCAAGAGGTCTGGAGAGGAAACTAGAAGACATCGCCATGTTCACCACGTACCCTTCCAGCTGACAGAGAAACCCTGAAGTTCATCAGCCTTCTTGAACCAAGGTATCTTTCCCTGGATGCCTTAGATCAGACATTTCTATAGACTTGCCCTGATTGGGACATTTCCATGGCCAAAAAACTATAAACTAGCAACCTGTTAAATTCCCCTTTTTAAAAGTCACTCCATTTCTGGTATATTGCACTCTGGCAGCTAGCAAACTAGAACAGAAGACGTAGATAAAGATCTCTAAATCCAAGAAAGTGAATAGCAGTCAATATTTATTGACTTCCTATTATGTGCTCGACATGATGAATAACATAATATCCCTCAAGAAGTTTATTCTGTATTGAGGGACAGGAGTACATTAAAGGGAAACCCAATATAATTGTGTATATGTGTGTGAGCAGTTAGAGGAAAGCCTTCAAGAAGGAAATAACATCTATGCTGATATCTAATTGATAAATAAGGGTTGGCCAGAAGAAGAATGAGGAAGTAGAGGGGAAGGGTGTCCCAGGCAAGGGGGACAGCTTATGCAAAAGCCTTAGTTGAAAGCCCACAGTCCATTCTGAGAACTGAGAGTAGTTAAACATGACTATTAAATTAAAAGTTGAGTAAAAGATCTACTAATTGCACAATAACAATCTTTGAGTGGATTAGGAAATGTGAAAAATGAATTTTATACCCAGTTTCCCCCCCAGAAATACTGAAACTAGAATTTTAGATTTTTTTGTTCTTCCTAAAATGATTTCCTAGAATTTCCCTCAAGTTTAATGGGCAGTATATTATGTTCCAGTTTTGACTTGAAAAGAATGTGCAACCTCTGGAGAGCAATGTTTTGTTTAAGTACTGGACTCTGTATAGTAGACCTTAGCTAGTACCAGGACGTATCACCTTTAATTGCTTAACATTTTTATTGTTCAAATAAAAATCATTATCCTTAGTCAAGTCTAACTATCTCCTTTCCATCTTCCTTCCATTTCTTTATTAGGGAAATCATTTGAACTTTTACTTTAGGGAGGCAAGAAGGAATAGTCTAGATGTACTTATTTGAAAAATGACAAGGTAAGAGATTATATCATTCAGAGTTCAAACAAGAGACAGAAACCATATAGTAAATTGAATAGGGAAAAGATAATATAATCAACTTTTAATTATGACAGGGGACTAACTAGCAAGGTAACTCTAAAGAATACCTTATGGCTAAGAGAGAGTACTAATGGAGGAAGAAACTTGGAAGGGGGGGTCCATTCCCAAGGATGGGGCCGAGACCTTAGAGGGGTGATGGTAGCCCACTAGGTGTGGAAGTTCACTGAGTTGCCTGCGTCAGAATTGCCCTATAGTCTCCAGGCCAGAGGAGGTGCAGATGGACCAAGGTTGGTAAGTGGTATGTAGAGGGAGCTACAGTGTCGCAGCCTGCTCATCAGCAGAGTGGCACAAGGCCTGGGGTATGTGATGTCTGGTCTGGAGTGTCAAGAGTGTCTCAGCAAGGTTGACCCTGGACTAGGGTTGGAGATGTGAGTTCCTCAAGTGGCTGTATGCTCCAGGCATGTGACTGAGGTAGAGGGTTCAATGAACGTCCCGCCCAAATGCCTCTGGCTGCCATATGGTAGGGAAAAAAAAAAGAAACAAACAGAAGCGTACAGAAGCCAGGAAGAGAAACCCCTTCCTTCTGTAATGCTCTTCTATATTGTTCTACTGACAAAGTTTAGCATTGTGCTCACTGCAAAAGAGAATTGCTTAAAGAATCTTTCTCCACTATTACAGAGCAGATAACAAAGGATGCATTTGGATCTGAGAGGCAGCAAATTGATAACTGGCACAGAGATAAAAGAAATACAAACTGGCAAAGGGAAATTGTGATCTTATTTTCTTCTTGGCTAAGGGAAATATGTAGATACCTATATATACGTTACTGCTGTTTTTCTCATTGTGGCATTCTCTAGTATAAAACACCCAGAATTTGATCCTGAGCTAATATTGGTGTGGTGATAATATTCATTGACCTTGAGCCTTACTTTTCTTCATTCTGCCGCCACTGGCAGCTGTGCACACACACACACACACACACACACACACACACTTCACCTGAATTCTAAACAGAGCTTCTAGTTATTAAATTCATAATTCTCTAAAATTTAATTTGCCTATTTGTAAAGTGGTGATTAAAAATATGAACCTCAGTGTTATTGTAGGAATTCAAAAATAATATTTGTGGAAATTCAGTGCATCAGAGATACTAAGTAAATGGTTATGAAATCCAAATCCTTTGTAATTTCTGATTCAACAATAGTGTGTAAATGAGAAAGACTGGATGTGGCTTTGGCTTCACTTACTTTGATGGAAATTTCCAGAAAATCATAATGGAGTCAACTTCAAGAAGATAATAGGAAAAATATCTGTGGTTTGCTATAAAGTTTATTTAGGCTTTTAAAACTGATTTAGATTCCAAACTCAATTTTACACAATCACAATCTCCTACAAGAAGATAAAAATTGTTCTAGCTGCTCTATTTATGTAGATGTTGAAAGTCACAGTTGTAGAGAAGTCAAACAATGTGATTATTTTTAATAAAGTTTCTCCCTTATGCCATTTCCCTTCCAAACTTGAGCACCAGCCATATCCCCTATTTTACACCTTACAGCTCTTAGTTTTTCCCAATATGCACCATCTTACTGTCATCAAATCATGCTGCTCCTTCTGCCTGGAATGCTCTCAAAAAGTCTGCATGTACTTCAAGGGTTCACTGATGGTCCAAAGCAAAAGTGGTCTCAGACCTCTGATGTCTCCCCTCCCAAACTCTAACATATGATCTTTCCACTTCTTTCTCAATATATTTTCTGGGTCCAATTACATGTTCTTTAGTGAAAGGACCAATGTCTCCTTTACATAATACATAGTGTATTATGGTACACAGTAGCTGATGCTCAATAATATTTGATTCGATAATATTAGTAATAGCTATGTGGCAATGATACTGACTTGATTCTAATAGTATTAGCTATATTTACATAGTTAATTTCTGAATATACTTTCAGAGGGTTTAAAATTCAGTAAGTAGAAAGGGCTAGACGATGAAAACTCTCCCTCTTCTTCCTTCCACTCAATTCCTCTACACAGATAACAACAGTTATTAGTTTCTTAGCTATTCTTGCAGAGGTATTTTATTCAGATATAGTAAAAACATATACATAATTCCTCTATTTGTCTAAGATATTCAGCATTTTGCTTTTTCACCTTAACAGCATATTTAGGATATATGTCCTCATAGAATATAAACAACTATAGCTAACATTTATTTAGTGTTTACTATGTGCCAGACTTGTTGTGTTTGATATGTATCCACTTATTTAATCCTTACACTAATCTAAGATGTAAGTAGTAGTATTATTACCCTTTCACTAATAAAGAAACTGAGGCTCTAAGAAGTCAAGTAAAGTGCCTAACAACACATGGCTACTAAACAGAACAATCCAATATTAAAGCACGACAGCCTGGCTCTAACATTCACATTTTTACCCATTATATTCCACGGACTCTTATAGAGCTTCCTCATTCTTATTTACAATAAAGGACGTTCAACTTAACAAGTGCCATTTTTAATGGTCACTATATGCCAGGCACAGGGCCAGTTACATTGCGAAACTTCAGGGGACATAATTCCTATGTAATTCCTTATGAATGGATCACCCTTGGAATTGTTGTGATGTGGATACTCTGGGAGGCAATTTGCTAAGTTAGGGGGGGGGAGAAATATGTATATTCTTTTCTACCTGACATCAAAAATCATGTCCTTTATCATCACAGAAAACTGCATGAATTGTATTCATCTTCAAATCCTTAACAAATACAAAATATACATTTTTAGGGTCTAAGTGCTATTGTTGTAGGTGCTATCACTACTGACATTTCTTTTGGAAGATCCTATAGATTCTATGCAAATACCTTTCTTTCCACCTACCATTTCTCCCAAACTTGCTTCATCTTTTGCATTTCTATATTTCGATCACAAGAGGAGGCAAAGAAAAAAATCATGTGGGTAAGACAAATATTCAGCTTAAGAGACAGATTCTGGTTGCCAGTCAATTTACTTTTCAGACCACACTTAGAAAGCAAATGTAAGAGGAACACTACTAACAAGCTTCATTAAAAAAAAAATTATTTTAATCTAATATTTTTGTTCAGGTTCAGCTTTGATACCTCTTGCCCAGTTTGAGGTTCATCTTTCTTTGGGTTACATTTGAATTTGATTTATGATTCAGGCAATCAATAAAAATTTGTGGAGTGCCTGAGCAGCCTTCTTAACTTTCCCTTCAACCTTTGAAAGGGGATTGCTCTTCTGGGGGGAAATGAGCAGATGGTGCCTACAGCAGCTGGCCTAATTTTTATAACAATGCTATTACTTGATTCTGTGTCATTGGCTGGAGCATCTGTCAGGAGGAAGAGTTATGCTTCTGGGCTTCTCTCCTTTGACAATTAATCACACCTCTTGTCTGTTTCTCACTATTCAGCATGTTGTTTTTTCAGAACCTGGTGCCAGAAGATTGCAGAGACTCCCTGACATAATTCACAGAAGATACCACAACAATAGCATTACTGAGAGCCCTGTGAGACAAAGAAAGACTTCACCAGAAAAAAGGCTGACATTTGTTCAGTTATTTCTGACAAGAAGACTTGATAGAGTCATTCACTTTAATCTCAAGGGAATTATGATCTATGATGACATCTCAATAAAGGAAAAAGAACTAATATGCTATGGAAACTTTACTGCCTCATTCTTTCCCATCATTCTGACTTATTTTCAGTCATCTTATATTCAAATGTGTACACAAGGAAGAAAATCTACCTGTTTTCCTTGTAATGTGCCATTATTACCACATGAGATCCCTGTGACAGAGATCAAGTGTCTGAATGGAACTGAATTTGTAATAGTGTCTGTATCAAATGAAGACAGTGGCTGTAAATGCCAGTCATGAGCTTTGACCAAAATCATGGAAGAAAGGAATGGAGGAACGCACTAAGTTGGAAAAGCCATAGTCAGAACAAGAAAGGTATTGTCAAGGATGTATACAGATTGTTCAGTGATTACAGGTATGCATATCTCTTCAAGGGTAGAATGAATAAGTTCAATTCTGTAAGTGAAAACTGAGTAATAGTTTGTATCCTAGGCGTGATGGTTGGGTTCAGGTGTTAACTTGACTAGGTTGATGGTGCCCAGTTGTTTGGTCAGACAAGCACTGGCCTAATCATTACTAAAAGGACATTGTGTGGCTGACTGATAAACCAGAAGGCTGGCTTATTAAATCATCAGTCAGTTTATTGCAGCTGTGGCTAATCACATCTGTAATCAACTAAGGAAGTATCTTCCATAATGGAGAGAATGCAATCTGTTGGATGTGATCCAATCAGTTGAACATTTTTTAAGAGCGAAGAGAGAATTTTTACTTTTTCTTCAGCCAGCCAGCATTTCCTGTGGAGTTCATTGGCACCCTTCACCAGAATTGCCAGCTTCACAGCCTGCTCTATGGATTTTGGACTTTTGCAACCCCACAGCTGTGAGAGGCACTTTTATAAATCTCATATTTACATATGTGTCCTGTTGGTTCTGTTTCTCCAAAGAACCCTGACTAAAACAGGTCAGTACTGCGAGTGGTTCTTGAGAAACAGAATCTTAAAAATGGGTTTTCCAATTGGTTTTCTACTGTTATTAGACTTAAAGCCACTAATGACTCTGTTTCCAATAATCAAGATGGCACTGACAGTCCATGCAATGAGTTGGCAAGAGAGATAATCAAAAT
This sequence comes from Myrmecophaga tridactyla, assembly GCA_004026745.1. Classification (NCBI taxonomy): domain Eukaryota; kingdom Metazoa; phylum Chordata; class Mammalia; order Pilosa; family Myrmecophagidae; genus Myrmecophaga; species Myrmecophaga tridactyla. Next base: position 9,382 of record PVIY010039494.1, read on the forward strand.
ATTATTACTAAATTCTGCTAATTGTCAGCTGTCCAGCAGGAGGTACGGATGGGCTGAGGTTGGTAAGTGGGTCTATAGAGGGAGTTATGGTTTTGGAGCCTGCTCATCAGCAGAGTGGCACAAGGCCTGGGGTGTGGGATGTCTGATTTGGGATGTCAAGAGTGTCTCAGCAAGGTAGTCACTGGACTGGGGTTGGAGATGTGAGTTCCTCAAGTGCTTTAGGCATGTGACTGAGGCAGAGGGTTCAATGAATGTCCCCACCCAAATGCCTCTGGCTGCAATAAAAAAAGATAGCACTGACAGTCCATAGCATAAGTTATTAATACAGATACACAAAATATCACCATTTAATACTGCTAATTGTACACTTAAACGAGGCAAGGCTCTGGGTGACAGTATTTTTGACACCTTATTGGAGTTTTTTGGAGTTAAGAGGTATAAAGATGTTGGTTAATTGTTTTTAGATATGCTGGATACAGTTATAAGACAAAGGGATAAGCTGAAGTAAATTTGCAGCTTACATGTGGTATGAGAGATGTAAAAGTTTCTATGTGTGCCCTGAAAGAAAATCTTATTTCCTTTGGTTACAGACTTGAGATCTCTGCAAACCAGTCCCAGAAAATCATTGTGCAAGTAGCAGATTTACAAGGTGAACTAAATTTTCAACCTTGCAGGGTGACTGCTGTTAAAGTAAGGGCTTTGATTGGAAAAGAATGGGATCCTGAAACTGGATGGAGATGTTTGGGTTGATAATGATGGCAGTGGGGATGTGGAAACCCTTGATTCTGCTGAGTATTTGCTGTATAAACCTGTAATGGTCTGTCCTGAGGAAATAGCTACCCAATCTGCAGCCTACACTGAGAAGACAACTACCTGACCTCCAGCCTGCCCTGAGGAAACAGCTTCCCACCCTTCAGTCTGCCCTGAGGAGCCTGCCATGCAAAATCCACCTAAAGAGATGAACCATTCAGTGTCTGCTAAACCTGTAACCACCTCTTCTGGGGAAACAGCCCCCACTCTTCTGTCTGGATTGATTAATCTCATTTCACTGATGAAACTGCAACAGAAAGTTCTGAGGTAATTGGCTTGAAAAACACTTCTAATTCTCTTCATGACCTACTCCCACCATCCCTCTTTTTTTTAAGACCTATGACTAGGCTAAAGTCCTTACAGGCCCCAAAAGATGAGGTAAAAATTGTGACCCATGAAGAGATATGCTATACTCCCCCAAAACTGCATGAGTTTTCTAATTTATATAGACAGAAATCAGGGGAATATGTGGGGAATGGATAGTAAGGGGGTGGGATAATGGTGGAAGAAATATATAGTTGGATCAAGCTGAATTTATTGATATAGGCTCACTAAGCAGAGATTCTGCATTTAATGTTGTAGGTCGAAGGTTGAGAAATGGTGACAACAGTTCGTTTTGATGGTCGGATGAAACATGGATCAAAAGGTGGCTGACAGGTAAAATAAATTGGGTAGATGGAAATACTAGTGGTCAATGAGAGGGAGGGGTAAGGGGTATGATATGTATGAGTTTTTTCTTTTTATTTCTTTTTCTGGAGTGGTGCAAGTGTTCTAAAAAATGATCGTGGTGATAACTACACAACTATGTGATGATATTGTGAGCCACTGATTGTACACCATGTATAGAATGTTCTTGTGTAAAGATTTATATTTATTTATATATATATAAGGTGACCAACATTGCCTAAGGTTGAAATCAATACCAGGACTGTCCTGGTATAATGTATATGAGGGGATCCAAAGGCTTAGAGAGATTGGAATGTTAGATTGGATTTATCATGAAAGAGCTGCTCATAAACTCCGAGAATACCTAGAGGACACACTTTTTACCAGGACTTTGAGGAATGTATCTGTAAGACCAGCTCTGTCATCCCTGAAGAACTCTGTAGTTGCCCTTCTCCATTACTGTGGGATATTACCATGGGAACTATTCTCACTGAGCTGGAATCCTTGATTACAATGGGGATGATAGGATCCCAAGTTGGCAGAAGCCATGTGGCAACAGTTAATCACCATAGACAAGGTGGGCGAGGTTACCATCGTTGACAGCAGATTCAAAGTGGCAGTCAAAATAATCTAACTGCTCTCTTTTTGAGACCCACTTTTGGCCTGCTACTGGGCCTTAGTAGAGACTGAACACTTAACCATGGGTCACCAAGTTACCATGAAACCGAAGTTGCCTGTTATGAAGTGGGTATTGTCTGACCCACCAAGACATAAGGTTGGGCATGCACAGCAGCACTCCATCATAAAATGGAAATGGTATATACGAGATAGGTTTCTAGCAGTTCCTGAAGGCACAAGTAAGTTACATGAAGAAGTGGCCCAAATACCCATGGCCCTCACTCCTGCCACATTACCTTCTCTTTCCCAGACCAGAGCTATAGCCTCTTGGGGAGTTCTTACAGTTGATTAAATGAGGGAGAGAAAACTCAGGCCTGTTTTACAGATGGTTCTGCACCATATGCTGGTACCACCTGAAAGTGGACAGTCGCAGCACTACAGCCCCTTTCTAGGATGTCCCAGAAGGACAGTACTGAAAGGAATTCATCCCAGTGGGCAGTACTTTGAGCAGTACCTGGTTTATTCATTTTGCTTAGAAGCAGAACAGGCCAGAGGTGCGTTTGTATACTGACTCATGGGCTGTTGTTAATGGTTTGGCTGCATGGTCAGGGACTTAGAAGGTGCATGATTGGAAAACTGGTGACAAAGAGGTCTGGGAAAGAGGTATGTGGATAGACCTTTTCGAGTGGGAAATAAACATGAAAATATTTGTGCCCCATGTGAATGCACATCAGAGGGTGACTTCAGCAGAGAAAGGTTTTAATCAAGTGGATGAGATGACCCATTTTGTGGATGTAAGTCATCCTCTCTCTCCAACCACACCTGCCATTGTCCAATGGGCTCATGAATAAAGTAGGCATAGCAGTAGGGATGGAGGTTATGCCTGGGCTCAGCAGCATGGACTTCCACTCACAAAGGCTGACCTGGCTAAGTCCACTGTTAATTGCCCAATCTGCCAGCAGCAGAGACCCACATTCCAGTCCCCAATATGGCACCATTTGCCAAGGTAATCTGCGGCTACCCGATGGCAGGTTGATTCTATTGAACCACTTCCATCATGGAAGACACAGCAATTTGTTCTAACTGGAATAAACACATAGTCTGGATATGGGTTTGCCTTCCTTGCATGCAATGCTTCCACTGAAACTACCATCCATAGACTTATGGAGTGCCTTATGCACTATCATGGTGTCCCACATAGCATTGCTCCTGATCAAGGAACACAGTTCACAGAAAATGAAGTGCAGGAATAAGTAAGTGCTTATTGAATTCTCTGGTCTTACCATGTTTCATATCATTCAGACACAGCTGGATTGATAGAATGGTGGAATGGCCTTTTGAAGACCCAATTATGGTGCAAATTAGGTTGCAATACCTTGCAGGGCTGGGGCAGTGTTCTCCAAGAGGCTGTGATGGCTCTAAATCAGCATCCACTCTATGGTGCTGTTTCTCCCACAGCCAGGATTCAGGGTCCAGGAATCAAGGGATGGAAATGAGAGTGGCACCAACCATTATCATCCCCAGTAATCCATTAGAAAAGCTTTTGCTTCCTGCCCCTGAAACTTTAAGCTGTGCTTGTCTACAGGTCTTAGTTCCAAAAGGAGGAGTACTTCTACCAGGAGACATAACGATGAGTCTATTGAACTGGAAGGTAAGACTGCCTCTTGGCCTTTTTGGGCTTCTCATGTCTCTGAATCAACAGGCAATGAAGGGAATTACTGTACTGGCTGGTGTGATTGATCCTATCAAGGGGAAATAGGACCACAGATACACAATGGAGGTATAAAAGAATTTTCCTGGAATGCAGGAGACCCCCTAGGGCTTCTCTTAGTACAACCAGGCCCTGTGATTAAAGTCAATGGAAAATTGCAAGAACCCTATCAAGGCAGGACTGCCAGTGGTCCAGAACCTTCAGGAATGAAAGTTTGGGTTACCCTACCTGGCAAAGAACTACAACCAGCTAAAGTGCTTGCTGAGGATAAAGGGAATGTGGAATGGGTATTCAAAGAAGATACTGATAAATATAAATTACTACCACACAACCAGTTACAAAAACAAGGACTATGATGGTATGAATATTTCCTCCTTGTTTTGTTATGAGTATGCCTATATTGGTACATAAAGCAAATCTTTTCTTCCTATCATATGACATAAATTGTATTGTTCATATTATATTATTTAAGTTACAGGATATCAAATTTAAGAGTGAATGTTTCCTAAGAACTTGCACCCTATTCTGTAGCGATTTAGTGTGTTTCTGGTTGTATGCAGGAGAGTTGAGCATTGATAGGTGAAACATATACCTATTACTGTTCTATTTAGAGATTAAGTATGGTTTAAGGTGATGTGTATAGCTGTCAAGTTGACAAGAGGAAGACTATGATGGTTGGGTTCAGATGTCCACTTGGACAGGTGATGGTGCCCAGTTGTCTGATCAGGCAAGCACTGGCCTCATCATTACTGAAAGGGTATTTCATGGTGGTTGATAAACCAGAAGGTTGGTTTATTAAATCCTCAGTCAGGTGATTGCAGCTGTGGTTGATTACATCTACAATCAACTAAGGGTGTGTCTTCCAAAAAGGAGAAAAGCCAGTCCAGTGGATTTGATCCAAACAGTTGAAGACTTTTAAAGGAGAAGAGTTAATTTTTGCTTTTTGTTTTCTGCAGCCAGCCAGCCTCTCTTGTTGAGTTAGTGAAGCCTCTTCATTGGAGTTGCCAGCCTTGTAGTCTAACCCACGGATTTTGGGACCTTGAGTTACACGAGACACTTTTATAAATCTCATATTTACAAATATCTCCTGTTCTGTTTAGAGAACCTTGACACTAGGTATCCAAAAACTCCTATAGCTTTCCAAGTACAATCTCAATGAACTCAAGTTTTTTAGCCAAAGTTATGAAATCTCAAAGGTTTCTTCTTACTTTGCACTTATGCACTCCAACTGAAGCGACAGACTAAACTAAACCAACATCAGAATTAGAAACTCATGTGCTGGTCCATGGTATGGGGCAAGGCAGAGCCAGAAGAGAGAGAGTTCAGTTTTATTTTTATTTTTCTACCCCTTGACAAATCCTGAACTTTCAGAGAAGGATTTGATTTTCTTGAGCTGATTCTCAAACAGGAAGAATATTTATGGAAACAAGAGAAAAAGGACAGAAACTGTCTATGGAAAACTAGTATAACAGTGTTATGTTAGAAAGCAAATGGATCTGTCTCCTCTTCCTTTGTTCCTCATAGAAACTTTATCTTAAGGACATGGAACTGTATCTTCTCCTCCACAAATAATGGAGTTTCCAGATTTCTATATAAGGGCTTAGGGGCACAAACTGGGTGAAGTTCTGGAAGTAGGAGACTAGAGACTTAAAGCTATATTTTCTCACTTTTATTTACTTAGATTATATACTACAGATAAATATAGTAAACATTCTCAGATGCTTTTATTCACAGTATAATTAAGATTAAGGAAATATTTATTGTTGGTGCGAAATAATATAATTATTTTCATTCAAAATTACTTTGGGGGTGGATCTAGAAAGGTTAACACTTCCCCTAGTTATCTTTTGGTTCTGACACTATTCATAAGATCTTACGTGCTGTTTCCACCTCCACCCCCAAATCTGTCACCTGCTCTTCTATCCTTCCACTGTAGTTTCTATACTTTTTTGTTGTTGCTCTTATAATTTTGAGTTGTGAATATTTGTTTGTACCCTCCACTAGACCATTTTCCATTCAAGAGTGGCCTAACCCATTCTTGGGTCTTGGCACATAGAGTGTGCTCAATATAAATGTTAATTTGATCCCAAATACAGATACAGAATAAACAATTTAATGAAGGCAGTGTTTATGACTCATATATCTGTCTCCCCTATAACATTTAGTATAGCTTCTTGTTTTTTTTTTTTTACTCTTCTCTAAGATTATAATTAAGACAACAGGTACCCAGGAGAGTTACATAAACATGATATATTTTTTCTGTTCCTTGGATCTAAAGTACAGTTTTGGGTGTACACAGATAGACATATATTGCATGGTGTATTGCTGAGTTCTATAAAATGTTTGTGGGTGAGTAGATGGGAAACATTTGAACAAATGTAAGAAAGGGTATCATTCCATGAATGCAGAGTTAATGTTCTTAGAATGATATGCTCCTCTCTTAAAAAGTGGGAAGTTTTCTTTTCTATGGATATTTCCTTGGCTAGCATTTAGACTTCATAGAGAAATATCCTCTAGGAGGCAAAGGAACGGTAAGGTGACCTGGGAAATATTGAACGGTAAGCAAGATGAAAAATTTCACATCCTCAGTAAGTCAAGGCTCATTTATTGTCCAACTGCTCAATTGTCTTATGTGGCCTAAAATTTGTTATTGATTTAGAAAAGCAACAGACAGAACAAAAGTCATTTCCTCTTCACCTACCATGTAGAAACCCCAAAGATAAACCAATTGCTACCTCCCTGTTCTGGTTTGCTAGCTGTCGGAATGCAACATATCAGAGACGACTGACTAAAAGGGGATTTATTTTGTTAGTTCTTCAGAGGAAAGGCAGCTAACTTTCCACTGAGGTTCTTTCTTACATAGGAAGGCACAGGATGGTCTCTGCAGGCCTTCTCTCCAGGCCTCTGGGTTCCTACAACATTCCCCAGGATGATTCCTTTCTGCATCTCCAAAGGCCTGAGCTGAGCTGTGAGTGCTGAGATGAGGTATGCTGAGCTGCTTGGGCTGTGCTACATTGAGCTGTCTCATTTAAGCACCAGCCAATTAAGTCAAAGGTCATTCATTGCAGCAGGCAGGCCTCCAAGCTGACTACAGATGTAAATCAGCAACAGATGAGGTTCACGTACCATTGGCTCATGTCCGCTGCAACAAAACTAGGCATGTTCACCTGGCCAAGTTGACAACTGAATCTAACTACCACACTCCCTATCTAGTTCACTATCAAAGCCCCAGCTCTTTGGACTCACTCTGGGCTCTTCAGAGATGCAAGCAGGCAACAAGCATGGGCACATATGGTACAACCAGAGGCTCAACAATGGGGTTTTTACAGACCCCCAGTTAAGAGAAGGACATCCCTTTGGACTCCCCCGGCTATCCTAAAACAGAGGAGCAAAGGAGGGTACACTGTAAATCTCCACTCTGTGGGCAGCCTCCTCCATTTCTTCCCTGAGGGCATCGGCCTTGGCACCCGCAGGCTGTAAGGTGATGGACAAGCCTGAAGACTTGGAAATCTGCTGCAACCTCATTTGCGAGGAATCCACATCCAGCAGCAACTTTGCTAAATGTTTCCTCTACTTTTTGAGTAGTTGGGATTTCCACCTCCGCCAGCGAAAACAGGGGTTCAATCACATCTCTCTTGACTTGCCATTCAAAATGAATCAGCTCCTGAGCCAGCTTGTCCTCTCTTTCCAAAGAGTTTCAGCATCTCCTCCAGCAGGATGTCATCTCCCAGGATAGCTGAGCCATCAAACACTGAGCCAGTGCTGTCAACCGCAACTTTTGTCAGCGCTTGTCGGCTTCTGCCCCCTGCTGGCCCTGGAGAGGTGCTCAGCTTCCTGTGGGTGCCGAGGGAAACGTGCGTCACCAGCTCCAGGCACTTGCTCACTCACTCAAAACTTCAGTCTTTTCTGCCCTGCCCACGGTCTGGTTAGCTAGCTGTGGCGCGTGTGATTGAACTACTTCTTCATTGTGGCCCCGCTGCCGCGTTAGCCCGGAGCAGGCAGGTCACAGGGCTTCGGCGCCGAGCGTCCCGGGAGGCGGCGGGGGCGGTCCTACGGGGCAGCCGCCTGGCCCGCGCTGGGCTCGCCTCCCAGGGCACCGCCGTCTACTCCTCCCGCGGCCGCGCCTCCTTCTGCGTCCTCCTCACGCCCGTGGTGGCGCCGGCTGGCCCTGCACTGCGGCTGCTCTCAGCCCGCCGGGCTCCGCTCCAGCTGCCCCGCCCGCAGGTGGCGTAGCATAGCTTCTTGCGCATAGCATGTGCTCAATAAATATGTCATTGACTAAATCTGTCATTGAATGTATGTGGTCAGTAAATATGTCACTGACTATAAGAAACAGCATGAATTGTCTAGACGGTATGATGTCAAGAGTTATTGGAGAATCTTACATACCAAACTTCTGCATAAAGAATCTCAGAAATTCTCAGGATCCTTAAATATAAAACTTCATTTTTATCTGGCAGAAAATTTGGTGTTCTAGGCATTCTTCTCAAGATATAGACTAAAGAGACGGATCGGGTAATCTAATTAGAAGGTGACCAGAACTCATTGAAGTGAGCTATATTATTACTTTATAGCTATGAGCCTACTTTATAATCCAGTTATATCACTCTTTGGAGCCTAAGACTGTGATTTTTAATACAATTCCAAAGGCCAAATTCACTCAGAGATATTTTCATATTCTGTCATATTGTTGAAGCTTTTCTGCCAACCTAACTTCTTGGCCACATCATAAGAAACAAAAATCTAAATATTTTCACTAAATTAAATATAAGATTTTACTGTATAAGTTTTAAAAAGTGCCAGCAAAATACAAATTTTTCCTGATATACTGGATGTTAGCCCTTTAGGAAATTCAAATCCAGCCAGTCCAAATGAAATACAGGTGGAAATCTCTATAGAAAACACTTGAAGATGAGTTTTAATTTATTTATTCATATAGGCCATGATAAGAAAATTAGAACTAAAATGTAACTTCTATGCAACTTCCCAAGTAAATGGTGATACTTTTATTGCCTTAAGAGAAAAATGTAATTTGTATATTTATGTATGTGTGTATACATATATGTACACATACGTAGATATATCAGAATACATTTCTGTTTAATAAAACAGCACTTATTTGATTTCTTATATTTAATAACAGAACAGTTTTCAAATATATATATATGAAAGAGAGAAAGTATCCAATGATGAAAGAGTAATATGAGTTACTTCTTGATTTTCATAGAGCGGTAGGATGTTCTGTTATGTATTTCCCAATTTATATATGGACTATTCATTATAAAAGAAACATTATCTTTGCTAAATTAGTGACATTATGCCTGTTAAATAAATACATTTATATTTCATAGCATCAGTGCAGATCCTGAGACTATGGTAGGCAAGAGAAACGAAAGTTAGAGAGCTGGGGCAATATGGTGGCATAGGGACGTATGAAATTCAGTGCATCCTCTAGAGCAGCTAGTAGTGGCCAAGAATTGTCTGGAATAACTGTTTCAAGAACATTCATGACCGGACACACATCATACACCAGTCTGGAATGGGTGGTAGTGCCAAGATCACAGCACATAACTGTAAGTAAAATCCCCAAAGTGTGGAGTCTGGCACCCCTCCCCCACAGGCATGGCAGGCTGTTGGAGATACTTTCCCTGGGAAAAAGAAGCAGTCTCTATTTGGAGCTCAGGAAGGTAGCTCAACCAAGTCCGAATTGCAGTTTAGTTAACAAATTTGGACTTCTGAATACAAGCTCCAAGCATAGATAAATCCAGAGCAAGCAAGAAAGGAACTGTGAGATCTCTCCACAGGAAAGGAAATGTGAGGTTTCGCCACAAGAAAGGAACTGTGAAGTTTCTCCACAAAGAAGAGGTGGGGCTGGTGGAAAAAACACATGGAGGCTTTTGGAGTTGGCCAAGCTCAGAATACTGGAAAAGATCTGTTCTGCCAAGAAAAGGGACACATAAAGCTGGGTGTCAATTCCAACTCTTCGCTGGCAAACTTACTTGGGGGCTGCGTACTGACTCTGAAAAGGTAATTCTTCTTTTTATTAATTTTAATACTATTCTAAGTAGCTCATTAGAGAAATCCTCAGTCATTTTCAATTGTTATTACTGATCCAGGCAAGGGTAAAGTTATGATAGGTCTGAGAGACAAAGTAACTAGTCAAGTAAAGGAGATTATTCCCTAAGGGGCATATCATCTCCAAGAAAAGAAGGGGCAGGCCTAGCTCAAGTGCTGGACATCATTCAGAGAATTTAGACCCTAGGGTCTGGAAAACAGAAACAGTGTAATCTCACCTTCTATTTCAGCCTCTGTCTCAACCACACCCCTGGCAGGGCCAGAGTCTGCTGAGAATTAAAGGCACTGCTCCACTTTATGCAAGTTTGGGGAACTGAGGGCTGATAAATGCCACCTACTGGGCAAGATAGGAACAGCACAGGATCCAGAGGCTTCATAGGTGAGTCTGACAGCCTGCTAGGACTCATCCTCAGGGAAACTTGATACTTTTTACACCCTCCTCCTGAGACCTAGGCCTGCCTTGTCTGGGAAAATTTGATTAGGGTCAATCATATCTGGGGATACCCTCATTAAAATAAAGGTTCCATACAGGCAGAGCAAGTGCCAGTAAAACAAGAGCTGAAAAATCCTTATCAGTTAAGCAGAAGCCATGCTAGAGGTCTAGAATAAGTTGAAGTAAATGTCAAAGAACAGATAGAGAACAAAGCCAGCCAACAAGAAAAACCCTAGATAAGAGTGAAAATGATCTCCAGAATAAACTAATCAAGGAAATCAGATCCCTAGATGCAAAAAGTTACGAGTCATACTAGAGAAATGAAAATACAGCTCGGTCAAAGAAACAAGTTAACACTTCAAACAAAATACAGGAGTTGAAACAACAAATTAAAGCTGTTCAAACAAATATGCTAAATCAAATAAAAAATGAAATCAACATGTTTAGGGAAGATATGGCGAAAGAGATGAAGGACATAAAGAAGATATTAGGCCATAAAGAAAAACTTGAAACCTGGAGAATATAAATGGCAGAACTTATGGGAATGAAAGGCACAAAAGAAGATAAAAAACACAGTGGAAACTTACAAGAGATTTGAAGAGGCAGAAGAAAGGATTAGTGAATTAGAGCACAAGACATCTGAAATCCCACACACAAAAGAACAGATAGGGAAAAGAATGGAAAAATATGAACAGGGTCTCAGGGAATTGAATGACAACATGAAGCACATGAATATACAGGTTATGGATGTCCCAGAAGGGAAAAGGGGCAGCAAGAATAATGAAAGAAATAGTCACTGAAAATACTCCATCTCTTAGGAAAGATGTGAAATTATAGATCAAAGAAGTGCAACATACCCCGAACAGAATAGATCTGAATAGACCTACTCCAAAACACTTATTAATTAGATTGCCAAGTGCCAAAGATAAAGGGAGAATTCTGAAAGCAGCAAGAGAAAAGTGATCCATCACATACAAAAGAAACTCAATATGACCTTGTATGTATTTCTCAGCATAAACCATGGAGGCAAGAAGGCAGTTTCAATAATTTAAGATATTGAAAGCAAAAAACTGCCAACCAAGAGTTTTATATCTAGCAAAACTGTCTTTCAAAAGTGAAGGAGAGTTTAAATATTTTTAGACAAACAGACACTGAGACAGTTTGTGAATAACAGACCTGCTCTTCAAGAAATGCTAAAGGGAACACTACAGGCAGATAGCAAAACAAGAGAGAGGGTTTGGAGAAGAGTATAAAAATGAAGACTATCAGTAAGGGTACAGAATAAAGTCATGATTCATGCAACAATGTGGATGAAACTTGAGGATGTTTTATTGAGTGAAATTAGCCAGAAACAAAAGGACAAATACTGTTCCATTTCCCTAATGTGAACTAACAGTAATGAGTGAACTTTGAGAATTAAAGTTGAAAATGCAGGTTATTAGGAGATAGAGGAAGGTGGAGATTGGGTATTTGATGCTGAATGAGCACAGAATGTTCAACAGGATTGATTGTAAAGATCCAAAATGTACAGTACAATACTATCTGATGGTAGCACAATATTGAAATATACTGAACAAAGCTGAGCATGAGTATGATTGAATGAGGAAGGCGAGGGGCATGTATGATATCAGCAGGAAAGATAGAAGATTAAGACTGGGACTGTATAACTTAATGAAACCTGGAGTGGACTCATTGTCCAGGTTTTAAATGGACAACGGTGATTAAATGTACAAATATAAGAATGTTTTTACATGAGGGAGAACAAATGAATGTCAACATTGCAAGGTGTTGAAAATGGGATGGTATATGGAAAAATACAATCATTGGAAACTAGGTTCTATTGTTGTATCATATCATTGTTATATGCACCCTTTAAATGTAGCAAAGGCAATATACCAAAGCTAAATGTCAATGAGAGGGGGATATGAGGAAGGGAAATAGGATTCTTGGTGTTGTCATTTCTCTATTTTACTTTACTTTTTATTCTTCATTCTATTTTCTTCTTCTTTGTTTGTGGAAGAAAAGGAATTGTCCTCATGTAGATTGTGGTGGTGAATGCATAACTACGTGATTATACCAGGAACCATTGATTGTTTACTTAGGATGGATTGCATGGTGTGTGAATAAAGCTGTTTAAAAAATAAACAGAAAAATACAAGTGCTGGAGAAAATGCGGAAGAAGAGAGGTACCTATCCATTGTTGGTAAGGAAATACACTGGTGTAGTCCTTCTTGAGGGCCATGTGGTGTTTCCATAGGAGGCTACGAATAGGATTGCTAAATGATCCTGCAACCTGTTATTAGGTATATACTTGGAAGAAATGAAAACAGGACATGAATAGACATCTGCACACTGGTGTTTATGGTAGCACTAGTCACGATTTACAGTGGTTGGAGCTGGCCTAAGGTACAACAACTGATGAACATAAGGGTGAATTGTGGTGTTTAGATACAATGGAATATTGAGCAGCTGTAGGAAGGAATGAAGTTGTGAAGTATGCAACAAAGTGAATGAAACTTGAGGACAGTATGTTGAATGAATTAAGCCAGAAACAAAAAGACAACTATTATAATGCCTCATTAATATGGACTAACTATAACATTCAAACTCTGAGAATTGAATTTGAGAGGTTATCAGGAGAAGGCTTATTGTAAAGGTTCCTAGATTGTAAGCTCATACAGCAGTTACATATATTCCTGAGTTGTAATTATTATTTCTAAATCCTGAGATGCTGAGCTCTTTGTGTATCACCTGGTCATTCCCTAGAATTTTGGTTATTTGTGTGACACCTAAGACTCACAGCTAGAGTTCTGCAGCTATGAAAGTCAGTAGTACCCTGTACAACAACTGCTTAAAAAGCTGAAACAGAGAGCAGACTATAATGAGAGATACAAATGAAGCTGATCTGGATAGGACTAAGGTAAATCAGAATACATGGTAAAGGATGATATTGACTGTACTTGAAAACTTCAAGTTCTGTGTGAGACCAAAGGAAATGATGTTTATTTTGTACAAAATTTATATTTTTATGGCATACTATCTATTTTAACTTGTATAGTCAGTTTATTCAAGCACCATAATTACATGGAATCCTGAAAAGGGCGTGAGATCTTATTGGTTTGTACAGGTTAGTATGATGCCCCGATACATCCCAGCGTAATCTGGGCAGAAGATAAAAAAGTATTTGCAAAGTCTCCTTTTATTTAAACTTTCCTACCAAGGAAACTTCTGATATTCTCACAAATATTGGGGTCTGCCATTTTAATATCAAGCCCTTGATTGTGGTCTTGCCCTTATGAAACTTATTCCTGCAAAGGAGAAGTTAAGCTTACTTATAATTATGCCCAAGACTTAC
>PVIY010039495.1:0-23031 GCA_004026745.1 Myrmecophaga tridactyla
TCTCCAAGTGGGGCAGACACCCCAGTCATTGCAGCCTGCAGGCCGCAGCTCCTGGTGAGAGGGGTCCACACCTGTTCTCGTGATGTTGCCTGGAGCTGGCACTTATGGTGAAAACACGTCTGTCCTGTTTGGTTTCTCTTTTCCTGACACTTTGGCTAGAAAGAGCAAGATTTTCTGGGGGCCTTTTTTTTGGCTGATAAACCTGTGGTTTTTCTGAGTTGCAAGGCCCCCAAGAGCCCAGGCTAAGGTAAATAGGAGGTTAAAAGGAGTCCCAGGGAATGCACCTGGCCAGTCTACCCTCTTTCTCCACCTCGCCGAGTCCTCTGTTAGTTGTGACTCTTATGTAGGTTTTGTGTGTGTTCATGCTGGAGGTAAGTCGTGGGAATAGTGTAGAATAGTTTGGACTGTGCTTACTCCTGAACTGACAGTCTCTGACAATGTTTTTTTTTTTAAAACTTTCTTAATTATGTAGTATAACATATATACCAAACAAAGCAAAGAAAAAAGCAGTAATTTTCAAAGCACTCATCAACAAGTAGTTACAGAATAGATCCCCGAGTTAGTCATGGGCTATGATTCCATCATCTCAGATTTTTCCTGCTAGCTTCTCCATCTGATAGCTTTTTAAAAATTTTATATAGACTAGTTCTTACTGAATTTTTGTTCCTTAATCCTAAAGGTTTTATTTAGGCACATTTTTCTTATTTTAATACCTTTTGAATGTTACATTAACAAATATGTATGTTAAAGTTACACTTTAGTTCAGAGCATCTCCTTTTAATCTTAACAGGAGTTTTTAGCTTATGTGAATGTGAATTTCTGTTGTCTTTTTCCTGAAAATCTCAAGGATAGCTAAAATAAGAAGTAGCTAGCATGGATTATTTAAGATCAGTGAAGAATTAACTCTAAAGCTTTTTTTGAGGAAGGAATATTTTGTGTTTATGATGTAAGGCAGAGATGGTGAACTACATAGAGAGTACAGTTTGAATTTAGGTTAGATTTAATTTGAACATCACTCTGTTATTATTTTAGTCCTTGAGAAGTAGTTAGTGTTCTTTCTCTCTGCCTTGAGACAATAGAAATTATACTGAGGTATTTGCATTGGAGGTAAATTTCATAGATTATTAAAAATTTTAATTTTCTTTGTTTTTCAGATGTATTTATGAAATAACTTATTATCGAAAGAAATGCTGGCTTACATGCGAGCATGTAACACATTGTACCACATATGATGTGTAAAACCTCTGTTTTTCCTCCTTCCTTTTCTTGCTTGAAGGTGGGGAAGGTTTTTATCCCTGGGCTGCCAGCTCTTTCCCTGACAGTGTCCAGCACAATGCCGCGGCCCAGCACGCCCCTCGACAGCGCCAGCACGCCCAAGCCGCTGGGCAAGCTGCCGGGCTCCTTGGATGAGGTGAGAAATGGGGTCACTGTCCGAGTTCATCTCGCTTTAACGGAGTGTGAGCAAATGGTCGTTCTTTTGGTGGTAAATATTGTTTGTGCTTTAGAAATGACAGAATTGAAAGGTGAGCTCATCCTTCTGGAATCAGTATTTTCGAACCCAACAACAGTGTGCCCGTGTGGGCATGTGTCCCTGTGGTGTGCGAGGCTCTTTGCATTGTGCTGCATAGATGAGGGCAACGTGCTCTTCCGTAGGGGCCTCGCAGTTTACTTGGTGGAGCAGATGCAGTCTGTGTAAGCGATTGTGGTTTACGTGGACTCTGAAAGTAGCACTGCAGAGTGCACGATGGCAAGGCATGTCCTGATGGGATAATGCGACAAAGCCAAAGCCTCTTTTCTGAGGGCCTTTCTGACTTGGTTTGGCTTTTCAGGGTGTCGTGCCTCCAGCTCCTGGCACACAGGTCAGGGACTCAGCAGATCTGAGGAATGAATGAAAACTTATAAAAGTACTGGTGGCCTGCTGGGTGGGCACTCCAGCAGGGCTTCTCCTCCTTGCAGAGCCAGGCCGGTAGGCTGCACCTCTCCTGGCAGCACTTGGAGCAGATGCAGGAATGTTACAATAAGTACATCTGAAGCTTAATTGCCTCTCTGTGTTGACAGGACACTCGCTTAGACTGTTCTATAAATTGAAATATAGGAATACAAAGGGGCCAGTAGTCATGACTGGAGATTTAGTATAGGAAGCATCTGCAGGTAATGAGCATCTCAGAGCTTTGAAAATTTTTGTTTGCCTGTCTGCAATTGAGCAGATGAGTGCTGTTGTATTTGTAGATTAAACACATGCCCACAGGGAGACCCCACTGGGTGGCTGTATCCTTTCTTGTCCTCCTTCCTCTCCGGAGTCAGTTTCTCAGGCTGCTCTGGTCACATCAAATCATGCTTTATATCTCCAGCTCTGTAAACCTGTCCTGCCGTTAGCCCTGCCCTTCTTTTTTTTTTTTTAATTTTTTAATTTTTTCTTTAAAAATATAGCAACAACCACAACATCTTATGATCATTCCGTTCTACATATATAATCAGTAATTCACAATATCATCACATAGTTGCATATTCATCATCATGATCATTTTGTAGAACATGTGCATCATTTCAGAAAAAGAAATAAACAGAAATTCATACATAACATACCCCTTGCCCCTCCCTTTTTATTCATCACTAGCATTTCAATCTAAATTTATTTTAACATTTGTTCCCCTTATTATTTATTTTTATTCTTTAACATTTGTTCCCCCTATTATTTATTTTTATTCTATATGTTTTACTTGTCTGTTGATAAGGTAGATAAAAGGAGCATCAGACACAAGGTTTTCACAATCACACAGTCACATTGTGAAAGCTGTACCGTTATACAGTCATCTTCAAGAAAATGGCTACTGGAACACAGCTGTGCATTTTCAGGCGCATACCCTTGTTTCCCCCAACCCTAGGCCCAGAGCTGGACGAGCAGTGGGAGGGTACCCACCCCATGCCCTAGCCACAGCCCTCCCTGTAGCCCTCCCCTGACCCACCCTTCGTCCTCCCCACAGCCCTCCTCATGGCCCTCCCCCTAGCTGCCCTGCGCCCTCCCTGCAGCCCTCCCCATGCCTGCACTGTGCTGTCCCCATGGCCCTTCCTGCAGCTGTCCCTGTTCCCTCCCTGTGACCCCTTCTTTCCTAGACTTTGTCCCCCGCCCCTGAGTCATCCTGGCTGCCCCCACAGCTCTCCTGTGCCATCAAGTAGATGCTTTGGTATCTTATCCGTTTTTCTAGTTGTTTTCTGTGAGAAAGTTTCTTTATCATGAATTTTTGAAAAAATGGTTTATTGTATTTATGACTTGTTACAGGTTGTTCTGCTCTCCCCAGTTCCAGAACTAAGGGACTCTTCAAAACTTCATGATTCTCTGTATAATGACGATTGTACTTTCCAGCAGCTGGGAACTTACATTCATTCTATCAGAGACCCTGTGCATAATAGAGTAACTCTAGTGAGTATATTTTTTAAAGATTAGATAGCTTCCTAAGAAATGGAGCTATTATTTCAGAGTTGCTGGAATACAGAATTTTGTCTGAAAATTGAAAACAGACACTTCTTGTGCTTTTAAAAATCTGTGTAATGTCATTTTTTTTGCTCTGTTTTATTTCAAATAACTATAAAGTAAATAAGCTTACGTTTTCTAAAGTTTATTGTTAGAAGTTTATCCAGAACAATGGGTTGAATTGTATATTGACGGGTTTTTGTCCTTTCATTAAAAATAAATCTGCTGTTTTTTTTGTGCTGATTGTTCTTAGTATCTATAAAAATTAGATGCTTTTTATTAAAACAGATTTTTGAAAATATTTTCAAATATGCAGATTTATAGTTTCTGAAATTTGGAAGTGTTCTGTTGGAGAAATGTTTTTTGCTTTTCACTGACTGTGCTTTGTGTGGTGGGCAGATAGTCTCGTCCTGCCAACCTGTGCGCGGCTCACCTCTGCTTTCTCTCCCACACTTGCCCCCAGGAGCTGAGCAGTGGCGCCATGGTCAGGATCTCCGTCCCCGAAGTCGCTACCTCCGAGTTAGGTATGGCCGGGATTCAGACTTCCTGTGTGTTCATAGTGGCCATCGACTCACCTTAGATGTCAGGGTTTTTAAATCCCTGGGACTAAGTTTGCCCAAAAATGTGGAGAGCGCTTTGCATTGTCACTCGGTGTGCACGAGGCTGGGTTGGTGGGGGGCAGGTGCTGATTCTGTTTCTCTGTGCTGCCTTGTGCAGTGAGGTTAGGGTACCCGGGTCTTCTATAAGAAAATCTGGGAAACAACAAAGGTTAAGCATCTAAAATATTTTTTGACATATTCAGTGTTGTTTTTAATCTTATATCTCAGTTAGAAGTTAACATAACATAATTGAATAAACTTAATATTATAGTCAAAATAAATCAAAGGTATTTTAATAAATACAGGCACCTGCTTGAATTATTCTTGAAATGCAATTTGCAAAATACTAGGTAGAGAATATTACTGAACATGGAACAGTAAAAAAATAGTGGATTTGAAAGCATTTGCCAATAATCGTAAGTTAAGAATGCCTGTATGATGTAGTGAAATTCACGGCATCTATTAGTTTCAAAACCTAACTGCCGAAGCAAGTCCTCAGACGCTATTTGTCAATTGACAGTTTTTTGGATTTGGTAAGAAGACTGAAGAGACTTTTGTTTTAGGAATTTTCTTCCCCTGTATGGTACGTAATATTCTGAGTTTGTTTAGAGATATCTTGCTTTTTTAAAAGGTATTTAACCAGATTATCTCAAGGCCATGTACCTGGAAGTATTAGAAAACCTAAAAAAATATATAAAAATTAATAGTAATAAATGAAACAAAATAAAATAAAATTTTACCCCTTTTATAGCCACATAGAAATCACGCAGTTTGCACGTTTAAAGTTTAGGTACTTGACCTATAAAGAGTTCCTTAGACCTTGACCTTGTAAGGTGGCTTACACCTGTTGTAGATTCATCTGAAACAAAGTTTTTTTTTTTTTTAACATTTATTTCCCTTGGATTCCTGACTTAGCCTTGTGTGTGCATGCAAAGCAAGTTGACGAGAAAGGGGACATGCCAAGGAGGCCCAGTGGCTGCAGTGGGAGTGACTGGAAGGGACAGAGTGGAATATTGTCAAGAGAAGACATGGGAATACAAAAATGTGGCATGTGGTCTGTTAGTATTGGCACAGCCAGCCTCTTCATGGCTGGGGCCCTCGTGTCCTGAGGCTGCCGCCATGTGGCAGTGCCCACGACCGCTGCACTCCCGTGAGGGGCTCCAAGCCTTTGGGAGCTCACTCTGACCCGGGAAGGTCGCCCCAGATGCCGAGTGCTGTTAAGTTGAAGGTTGAAAAAGCTTTGGTCAACAGGGATGTTCACTCACCTACAGCACCTTTTAGTGCTGGCTAAGGGTTGCTATTTGAGGGAGCAAATGTTGAATATTACACATTCATACAACTGAAGTAATTCAGCAAATTTCAGATGGATTTATTCATAGAGAAATTGTGTGTTTTTAGGACACTTTTGAGAGTGAAGGGGGAGCTATTCATAATTACTGGGGCAGCAGGTACAAACCAGAACTGTCTCAGACAAACTGGGCTATTTGGTTACTGTATTTCTGATCTAAATGTAATGGTTGAAAGAATAAGACTGCATACAAGCCCTGTTTCACTTCAGTCACCAGCCTACGTCTCAGATGGTCGGCTAGGTGCTTTATCAACAACGCTGTTTTCGTACTACTTGACCTTACATAGTAGTGGTTAAAACACTTTGTTATTGAAAGGGGGAAAGAAATGCATGCATCCTAAAATTAATCTTTGCTTTTAATAGTGCAAACATGTTTGCAAGCAATCAGGTTTATCCTGCCGAAAGAAGTAGCAGTGCAGCTGCTTGTCAAGTGGTACAGTGTCCACAGTGCCCCTGGGGGACCCGGTTCTCACTCCGAGTGGAATTTGTTTGTGACTTGTCTCATGAACATGATGGGTTATAACACAGACCGGTTAGCATGGACCCGAAAGGTAAGTACACTCAACTGTTTTTCCTTCTTAACACTTCTGTTGTTAGTGATGTATTGTTTGCATAACTGGTAATACAAAATAATAGGCCTACCTTATTCAAAATAATGAAATAATGCCAAGGCTTATTGTGGTGTTATATCGCAAATCCAATATTATTTGATAGTTAATTATAATAATTGTAATTATCAAGTTTTTAATAAAGTGATGAAAGCTCTGTTTCTATTCTCATTTCATTTTTGTAAAATGATTGCAAGTTATGTTAGGATTAATTAAAATGGTTTTATCGATGAAACTGACTCAAAAAGCGATCACAGACTTGTAATTTGTACCAAATTGCACATTCATGACCAGTTAGAGCCGGGTCTAGGCCGTGCCTTCTGACTCATGGCTTCATGCTCTTTTCTGAAGAGCAGCTGTGGTTTCACACACACATTGCTTAGTCTCTGAGTAGGGAGTTGTGATTTGAGGGGGATATATGCTCCAGCTGAAATATTTACTCTGTTAATGGTGTAGGGCCATCCCCTGCCCCTCCCTCCATAACATTTCCTACAGGCCCTCAGTGGATTATTTATGAGAGCTTGAGGAATAGGTTGACAGCAGTAAAATGGATCCACATACACCATAGGTCTCCACTGCAGACCATTCCTGCTGTTCTTAGTAATTCCAGGTTTTATGAGTCTGGTAACCATAGCAGGGACATTTTCTGTGAATGCGAGGCCTGAATTTTGTTTGTGTGTTTGTGTGTGGTCATTTGGTTAAAGTTTTAGGTAAGATACTCCCATTACATTGTGTTGCTTTGATTTTTTTTAACTTTCATTATTGTATAGTATAACATATATACAAAGTGAAGAAATAAAAAAGCAATAGTTTTCAAAGCACTTCTTCAAAAGGTGGTTACAGGATAGATCCCAGAGTTTGTTGTAGGCTACTTTACAACCCTCTCATATTTTTCCTTCTAGTTGCTCCAGAATATAGGAAACTAGAGAACTTTAAATACTTTATCATCACAATCGAAGTTTTTTTCCTTCTATTTTTGTGAACAGTAACATATATACAAAACAGCTATAAATTTCTAAGCACAGCACCATAATTAGTTGCAGAACATATTTCAAACTTTGACATGGGTTACAATTTCACAATTTTAGGTTTTTACTTCTAGCTGTTATAACTTACTGGAGACTAAAAGAGATATCAGTTTAATGATTCAGCATTCATACTCATTTGTTAAATCCTATCTTCTATGTATAATTCCACCATCACCTTTGATCTTTCCATACCTCTCTTTGGGGTTGTTTGGGCTATAGCAATGCTAAATTTTTGATATTGAAAGGGTCTGTCTCTAATATGGCGTAGGAAGATGGAACTATCTGATGTTCTGGAGAGGCTGGGCTAGGTTTCAGGACTTAATCTGGACCAGGGACCTATCGAGGTTGTAGGTTTCTGGAAAGTTACTCTAGTGACTGGAACTCCTGTGGAATTTTACACATTGCCCCAAGTGTTCTTTAGGATTGGCTGGAATGGTCCTGGTTGGGGGTTGGCAGCTTATGATAGGTAGAAAGGTCTACCTGAAGCTTGTGTAAGAGCAACCTCCAGAGTAGCCTCTCAACTCTATTTGATCTCTCTCTGCCACCAGTACTTTATTACTTACACTTCTTTTCCCCATTTTGGTCAGGATGTAATTGTTGATCCCACAGTGCCAGGTCTGGACCCATTCCTGGGAATTCTCTCCCATGTCGCCAGGGAGATCTTCACACCTGTATGTCGTGTCCCACATAGGGGGGAGGGTAATGACCTCACCGGCAGAGCTGGGCCTAGAGAGACTGAGGCCACGTCTGAGCAACTACAGAGGTCCTCCAGAAGTAACTCTTAGGTATGCCTTATAGGTGGTCTAAGCTTCTCCACTACCTACACAAGCCTCACAAGAGTAAGCCTCACAATCAAGGGCATGGCCTACCGATCTGGGCATCCCCAAAGTTCGACACAGTACCAGGGCATTCCCTGATGATAAGGTTTAATGGTTCCATAGATTTCTCCCCTCCCTCAGGGGCCTTTGCCAATATGTTTTGATTATCTGCTTAATATGCTCTAGGATGTTTCCAGGCATTACAATAATCTGTGCAGGATTAAAGAACCTCTTTCTTATTGTGGGCTTCCTGTGTTTCAGTTGTTCAAATGAGCTATACAGATCAGAAAATTTCAGTTCCAGATCAAATAAACCTTTCTTCTGTTGGTCTCAAAGAGCACATGTGGTTCTAAAATACACTGTCTTCCTTACCCCCATGCCCTGAAATACTCCAACCCCAACCTGTTTGGCTTCATTCCCATTTCCAAACATCAGGCTATACACATAAAACAGCCTCCCCAAAGCCAGAAATAACAATCACCACTCCGGACCTAACTCATCCACTCCAAAAGCCTCTAGGCCCCCCTACCCTGTTCCCTTACAAGCGTACTCTAAAGGTGACCATACCATTGATGTTCCCCTGCCTCATGTTCATTCCCTCCCACCAAATGTCCCACACGTTCACCCACATTGCTGCACACCCCTCGACACTGCTGTCCCCCGTAGCAGCACAACCCTCACTCACAAGCACACACTATTGTTCGCCAATCTACCTCCCCGCAAGCGCATTCCCCAGCCGCCTGCACCCTTCGGGCACCATGCAGAGTCCAAAGTCCGCCGTCCATCAACATTCCCAATTCTAGATAATCTCATTGTTCCCAAGAGACAGAAAACCAAAAACACACCCTTACCAAATAGGAAATCCAAACCTCCTCTCAACTCCCATCCCTCACCACATTGTCTACCACTGCTGTTGCTGTGGTAGTGCCGATGGCCTCTTCCTGAACATAGCTCACAGCGTGCAACAACATTTTTCCCCCTGCATCCTGGACTCTGCAAGAATCACATCTTTGAAATAATTCTTACAAGAACTCATTCACACCTCTAGTGTGAGTCAGTGGGACACGTAGGTCTATACAACCTCTTTCAATCTTGTCATCTTCAATATGGTAATATTACTTGTAGACCCACTAGAGAATCACCTTCCTGCCTGTCTGTTCCTTTACATTGGAGTTCAATCTTATTAGCTAACGGTTCACCCATCTCTAGTTTCTGTGTGTCTCTAAGCCCCCATATGCTGTATTATAAAGCTCTGATTATACCTTTATCCATAGAGGCTGCACCATTATACATTCCCATCAGCAGTGCATAAGTGTCCCAGTTTCTCCACATCCTCTCCAACTTTTAAAGTTTCCTGTTTGTTTAATAGCAGCCATTCTTACAGGTGAAAGGTGGTATCTCATTGTAGTCTTGATCTGCATTTCCCTTGCTTTTGAGCCATCTGTATTTGCTCTTCAGAGAAATGCCTATTCATTCTTTAGCCCATTTTATAATTGGGTTGGTTGTTCTTTTGTTGTTGAATTGTATGATTTCTGTGTATATACAGGAACTCAAACCTTTGTCTGATATGTGATTTCCACATACTTTCTCCCATTGAGTTGGCTGCCTCTTCACCTTTTTGACAAAGTCTTTTGAGGTGCAGAAGTATTTGATTTTGGAGGTATTCTCATTTATCTATTTTTTCTTTTGTTACTTGTGCTTTGGATGTAAAGTTTAGGAAGCTACTTCCTATTACTAGGTCTTGAAGATGTTTCCCTACATTTTCTTCTAGAAGCTTTATGGTGCTAGTTCTTATATTTAGGTGTTTGAGCCCCTCTGAGTTAATTTTTGTGTATAGTGTAAGATAGGGGTCCTCTTTCATTCTCTTGGCTATTGATATCCAGTTCTTCCATGTCCAATTATTGAAAAGACTATTTTGTCCTAGTTCAGAGGATTTGGGGGCCTTGTCAAACATCAGTTGACCATAGAATTGGTGGTCTGTGTCTGCGCTCTCTATTCGATTCCATTGGTCAGTGCTTCTGTCTTTGTGCCAATACCGTGCTGTTTTGACCACTGTGGATTTATAATAGGTTTTAAAGTCAGGGAGTGTTAATCCTCCCACTTCGTTCTGCTTTTTTAGGATGTTTTTAGCTATTCAGGGTCTCTTTTCCTTCCAGATGATTTGGTAGTTAGCTTTTCCAAATCTTCAAAATAGGTTGTTGAAATTTTGATTGATATTGTGTTGAATCAATTTTGGGGGAGAATTGACAACTATATTTAGCCTTCCTATCCATGAGCAGGGAATGTCTTTCCATTTATTTAGGTCTCCTTTGCTTTTTTTTTTTTTTTAGCAATGTTTTGTAGTTTTCTGTGTACAAGTCCTTTACGTCCCTAGTTAAGTTCATTCCTAAGTATTTGATTCTTTTAGTTGCTATTTTGAATGGAATTTTTCCTTAACTGACTGCTTAGCTAGGTCATTACTTGTGTACAGAAATGTTATTGGTTTTTGCACATAAATTTTATATCCTGCCACCTTGCTGAATTTATTAGCTGAAGTAATTTTGCTATAGATTTCTCAGGATCTTCTAAGTATGGTATCATATCATGTGGAAATAATGAGAGTTTTACTTCTTCCTTTCCAATTTGTATGCCTTTTATTTCTTTGTCCTGCCTGATTGCTCTAATTAGAACTTCTAGCACAATGTTGAATAATAGTGGTAACAGCGGGTATCCTTGTCTTGTACCTGACCTTAGGGGGGGAAGGCTTTCAGTCTCTTTCCATTGAGCACGATGCTGGCTATCGTTTTTTCATATATTCCCTTTGTCATATTGAAGTAGTTACCTTTGATTCCTATCTTTTGGAGTGTTTTTATCAGAAAAGGATGCTGAATTTTGTCGAATGCTTTTTTAGCATCAATCGAGATGATCATGTGACTTTTTCCTTTTGATTTGTTAATGTGCTGTATTACATTAATTGATTTTCTTGTGTTGAACCGTCCTTGCATTCCTGGCATGAACCCCCTTGGTCATGGTGTATAGTTCTTTTAATGTGCTGTTGGATTCGATTTGCTAATATTTTATTGAGAATTTTTACATCTATGTTCATTAAGGAGATTGGCCTGTAGTTTTCCTTTCTTATAGTATCTTTACCCGGTTTTAGTGTTAAAATATCAGCTTCATAAAATGAGTTAGGTAGAGTTCCTTTTTCCTCAATTTTTTGGAGAAGTTTGTGCAGATTTGGTGTTATTTCTTTCTGGAATGTTTGATAAAATTCCCTTGTGAAGCCACTTGGCCCTGGGCTTTTCTTTATAGGAAGATTTTTGATGACTAATTGAATCTGAATCTCTTTACTTGTGATTGATTTGTTGAGATCTTCTGTGTCTTCCTAAGTCAGTGTAGCTTGTTTGTGTGTCTCCAGGAATTTGTCCGTCTCATCTAAGGTGTCTAGTTTGTTGACATATAGTTGTTCATAGTATCCTTTTATGGTTTTTTTAATTTCTTCAGGGTCTGTGGTAACGCACCCCTTTGCATTTCTGATCTTGTTTATTTGCATCCTCTTTTTTTCTTGGTCAGTCTTGCTTGTGGCCCATCATTTTTATTGATTTTCTCAAGAACCAACTTTTGGCTTTATTGATTCTTTCTGTTCTTTTGTTCTCCCATTCATTTATCTCTGCTTTAATCTTTGTTATTTCCCTTCTTCTATTTGCTTTGGGGTTAGTTTGCTGTTCTTTCTCAAATTCTTCCAGGTTTGCTGTTAAGTCCTCGATTTTTGCTCTTTCTTGTTTTTTAATATAGGCATTTAAGACAATACATTTCCCTCTCAGTGCAGCTTTTGCTGCATCCCATAAATTCTGGTAAGTTGTGTTCTCATTTTCATTCATCTCCAGATAGCTACTGATTTCTCTAGCAATTTCTCCTTTGATCCACTTGTTATTTAAGAGTGTGTTATTTAATCTCCATGTATTTGTGAATGTTCGTGTTCTTTGATGGTTGTTGAGATCCAACCTTATCCCACTGTGACCAGAGAAGGTGTTTGGGATAATTTCAATATTTTTAAATTTATAAACACCTGTTTTGTGCTTCAGCATATGATCTATCCTGGAGAATGTTCCTTGAGCACTAAAGAAGAATGTATAACCTTGTGCTCTGTGGTGCAATTATCTATATATGTCTTTTAGATCTAATTGATTTATCGAGTTTAACTTCTCTATTTCCTTGTTGGTCTTCTGTCTGGCTGTTCTATCTATAGAGGATAGTGATGTATTGAAGTCTCCTTCTGTTACTGTTGAAATATCTATCGCTCCCTTCAGTTTTGCCAATGTCTGTCTCATGTACTTTGGAGCTCCTTGATTGGGAGCTTAAACATTTATGATTGTTATATCATATCTTCTTGGTGAATTGACCCTTTAATTAATATATGGTGTCCTTTGTTGTCTTTTATGAGGTCTTTACATTTAAAGTCTATTTTTTCTGATATTAGTATAGCTACGCCTGCTTTCTTTTGGTCACAACTTGCATGGAAAATCTTTTTCCATCCTTTCACTTTTAATCTATTTGTATCCTTGTGTCTAAGATGAGTCTCTTGTAAGCAGCATATAGTTGAATTATGTTTCTTAATCCATTCTGCCAATCTGTATCTTTTAATTGGTAAATTTAGTCCATTAACATTCAAAGTTATTATTGAAAATGCATTTCTGATTCTACCATCTTATCTTTTTTATTTTATTTGTCACATTGTATTTTCTTTTCCCTCTTTCTCTTTGTTTTCTTTCAATTACCCTTAGTGGTACTCTTCAATTCTGTGCCCTCCTCCAGACTTCCCTCTCCTGTCTTTTCTTTTCTGCTGACAGAACTCCTTTTAGTATTTCTTGTAGGGCTGGTCTCTTGTTGACTGATTCTTTCAGGACTTCTTTGTCTGTGAAAACTGTAATCTCTCCCTCAGTTTTGAAGGACAACTTGGCTGGGTACAGAATTCTTGGTTGGAAGTCTTTCTCTTTCAGGATCTTGAATATATCATACCACTGCCTTCTCACTCACATTCAGGGTGCAAGTTGAGTTGTCTGAAGTCAGTCTTATTTGATTTCCCTTGTATGTAGTAGATTGTTTTCTTCTTGCTGCTTTCAGGGTTTTCTGCTTCTCTTCAGCATTTGACAGACTGATTAGTTGTGCCTTGGGGAAAGCCTATTTGGATTTAAAAGTTTGGAGTTCTTTGGGCTTCTTTGAATTGTGTATTTATGTCCTTTATGAGGGTTGGGAAGTTTTCCCCCATTGTTTCCTCAGCTACTCGTCCTAGCCCTTTACTCCTTTCTTCTCCTTCTGGGACACCAATGATTCTTGTATTTGTGCGCTTTGTTTTGTCTATCATTTCCCTGCATTCCCTACCATTTTTTTCCATCTTTTTTGCCATTTGCTGTTTTGAGTCTTTGGAGTCAATTATCATGTCCTCTATATCACTTATTCTTTCTTCTCTCTCTTCAAATCTGGTGTTGTGTGTCTCTAGTATGTTTTTTATTTGGTCAACAACATCTTTAATCTCCGTGATTTCTGCCGTTTTTCTATTTATTCTTTCAAATTCCTCTTTGTGCTCTTCTACTGTCTTCTGGATCTCCTTTATGTCATTTGCTATCCTACTTATTTTATCAGGCAGAGTTGTATGAACATCTTTGGTTAGTTGTTCCAATGTCTGTGTCTCCTCTGGTGTTTTAATTTTGTCATTAGGCAGGGCTGTATCTGTCTGCATTATGATATGCTTAGTGATCTTCTGCTGTCTTCTGGCATGTAAATCTCTTGATTGATTTACTCTGGGAGTTGATTTCTTTCAGTAGTCCAAGGTCTTGTGTTTGCGGGATGGTTGTACAGCAGGGAGCAGGGCATGGGGTAGAGCACTCAGTGCGGTGATTTGTTTCAGGGCAGGTATGGGTGCAGGTTGGGAATGTTACACTGATGCTTGTGAACGTGGGTGCCCAGCGGCCAGGGTTGATGTAGCTGTGCGGGTGCACCGGTCTGGGGGGTGTAACCCTGGTGTGTGGTGGTCTTAGGCTCAGGGCCCCTTGCGTGCGCACAGCTGTAGCAGCAGGTCGGCATTGCGCCTTCGTGGATCAAGGACAGGTTGTTGACGTGGCTGCCCCAGCTTTCTGCCTCCCAGCTCCCTGGCCTCTGCGACTAGGACTGCTGCACGAGGCTCTCCCAGGTCAGCCGCACTCCCTAATTGCCACCTCGGTTGCCCTCCTGTCCCTTCTCTAAGGTTTCCACGGAGCAGGGCTAATCTCGAGGTACTCTAATTGGCCATCTTCCTGGAAGCCCCTTTCTTATCTCTTATTGTGTTGCTTTGATTTTAGTCTCAGCAGTTTTTTTAAAAATTTATATATTTATTAATTAAAAAAATTAACAGACGAACAAAAACATTAACATATGATCATTCCATTCTGCATATATAATCAGTAATTCACCATATCATCACATAGTTGCATATTCATCCTCATGATCATTTCTTAGAACATTTGCATCAATTCAGAAAAAGAAATAAAAAGACAACAGAAAAAGAAATAAAACGAAAACAGAAAAAAAAAGATTATACATACCATACCCCTTACCCCTCCCTTTCATTGATCACTGGCATTTCAAACTAAATTTATTTTAACATTTGTTCCCCCTAATATTTATTTTTATTCCATATGTTCTACTTGTCTGTTGACAAGGTAGATAAAAAGGAGCATCAGACACAAGGTTTTCACAATCACACAGTCACATTGTGAAAGCTATATCATTATTAGAAACATAGCTACTGGAACACAGCTCTACATTTTCAGGCAGTTCCCTCCAGCCTCTCCATTACATCTTGACTAACAAGATGATATCTCCTTAATGCATAAGAATAACCTCCAGGATAACGTCTCGACTGTTTGAAATCTCTCAGCCATTGACACTTTGTCTCATTTCATTCTTCCCCCTTTTGGTGGAGAAGGTTTTCTCAATCCCTTGATGCTGAGTCTCAGCTTATTCTAGGGTTTTTCTCAGTCCGTTGATGCTAAATCTCAGCTCATTGTAGGATTTCTGTTCCACGTTTCCAGGAAAGTCCACACCCCTGGGAGTCATGTCCCACGCAGACATGGGGAGGGTGGTGAGTTTGCTTGTTGTGTTGGCTCTCAGCAGTTTTTTTATATTACTGGGTATGTTGGCCTATATTTGAATACTTCACAAAAAATTTTTCCCTTGATGATATTCATTTAAAAAATTACTTTATTGCCAGCTATCTATGTTTGTTTTTTATGTGGATGTGAATTTTCTTTCAGATGAATAAGATTAATTGATAAGTACGTACATCTTTATCTCGTAGGAGATAGGATTAGGGTGATTGGTTATGGGGTAGTGCTCATGTGAAGTCACAGGAACCTCAGAGGTTCTGTCAGAGGGGAGTGGTGTAGAGTGAACTTGCAGAAAATTGTTTTTATGTGCTTGTATTGGTTAGGCTAGGATAACTATTGAGCAGAAGGGGCTAAATGGATAGGTGGCTCCTATATACAATGGAAAGCATGTCTTGCTCACATAACAGTTCATAACAGGTGAACAGGTCAGGGACCCAGGCTTGGGGAGGGTCTGTCATCTCCACCATGAGGGTTTAAAGGTTACTTTGGGTGGGCTGCATTCAGTCAGGTGAAAATGCAGAGGAGCCTGAAGGGGTGGCATGGCGAGCTTTCACAGATGGCTCCACCATCCCAGTCCACACTGTAGTGTGACTGAGGTCCAGGAGAAAGGTAAGAATGAAAACTTTGTAGAGTAGCTACTGGTCTCTGCCATAGAATCAGTAGACTGTGGAGTTGGAGACCAGTTCTAAAGAAATGGCTCCCAGCGAGTTTGTCCTCTGAGGCTTGGACATCTTGTACATGCTTCAAGGTGTTACACTAGAGGTATGATAACCACCACTGCAGAAGCAGAGGGAAGGGAACCACCATCGCATCACCTGTGAGCCCAGGCATGGTGCTCAGCCCTTGCCTGGGCTGTTTCCTTTCATCTTCACGGCAGCCATCATATCCCAAATGTAAAAATGAGCTTTGAAGTCTTTTTTTTTAGTTTCTATAATTGCTGGAATTGATTTCTGAATCCTTTAAGTTGATCAGTTGAGAGTGATGCATTTTTCTCATTTTGATTTCTTTTTCTGGGGTTGTTTTCCAGTTTGACTTCGAGGGATCACTTTCCCCTGTTATTGCACCCAAAAAAGCAAGGCCTTCTGAGACTGGATCTGATGATGTAAGCATTATTATTTCTTGCAAATATAAATTAGTTTGTTTATACTTGTATTAGTGTCCTACTCCTGTGGTATTACTGTTGATTTGTCTTAGTATTTCTAACATCTTTTTCTTTCTTCATTTGGGACTACAGTTATTTTGATGGCTGAGGTCTTTTATATTTTCTGTGGTCATTTATTCACCTTTGTTTTCAGTGATCATCTAAAATTACTATAAACATATTTCTGTCCATTTGGATGAAGAACTTACAAACCAGGGAAAGGCAGATTAAAACCACAGAGTGATTTTATTGCAGCGTGATTTCAGTTTGGGTATTATTAATGTTTGATCACTTAAAGTGACAGCAATTACCTTTTTTTTTTTTTTTTACATGGGCAGGCACCGGGAATCGAACCCGGGTCCTCTGGCATGGCATGCAAGCATTCTTGCCGCTGAGCCACTGTGGCCCGCCCAGCAATTACCTTTTTAAGTGGTGTTTCTCTAATTTATATTCTCAGAAATATCAGGTTCTGTGGGTATATTCTTAAGGGATTCAATTTTTTTAAAAATTGAGATGTAATTTATATAAAATGCAATGCTCAGACACAGGTTTATAGTTTGGCCCACATGGACAGTTGCACACTCACACAGCCCCTTGGGTCTGTGTGGACAGATGCACTGGTGGGTCCACACGGACAGATGCATACTCAGAAAGCCCAGTAGTTCTGCTTGGACAGTTGTAAACTCTTGCAGCCTGGTGGGTCCACATGGACAGCTGCGCACTCACCTATCCTGGTGGGCCCACAGGAGCAGATGCACATTCACGCTAGCCCAATAGTTCCACTTGGACAGCTGGACACTCATGCAGCCCAGTGGGTTGGTGTAAACACATGGGTCCATGTGGAGAGATGCACACTCACGCAGCCCATTGGGTTGGCAGTGTGGCCAGAAGCACACTCACGCAGCCCATTGGGTCTGCATGGACAGATGCATACTCCTGCAAGCCCGGTGGGTCCGTGTGGACAGATGCAGATTCATGCAGTGCGGTGAGTCTGCCTGGACAGATGCACAGTCACGCAGCCTGGTGGGTCCGTGTGGACAGATGCAGATTCATGCAGCCCATAACTGGTCAGGACACGGACTGTTTCCTCTCCTCCATAGAGGTTCCCTGCACCTGTTCCTTATCAGTCTTAGCCTCCTCCCTTGAGCAGCCATGGATCTGATGTCTGGCACCCTGTGTTAGTATTGCCTGGTCTAAAACGAGGTATAAGTGAAATAATTCAGTATGTAGTTTCCCTGCGCATCATGTCTTTGAGATTCATCCATGTCATTGCTGTCAGTGATTTGTTCCTTTTAATTGCTGTGTAGTGTGGATGTGTCACAGTTTATCCATTTTTCCTGCAGAATATTCTCTTAGGATCTTTATGAGTAAAGCTGCCACCAGCACTATTTTACAAGTTTTTAGATGTAGATTTTCATTTCTCTTTGGCACATGCCTAACGGAGATTGTTGCTGGTAGTTTTAAGTCAGACATGTTTCTAAAGTGGAGGTATCATTTTACTCTGACTGCTAGTGTGTGGGCATTCCTCTTGTTCTCTATCATAGCTAGTATTTACTGCTGTCAGTCTTTTTCATTTTAAATGTTTGAGTATATGTGAAGTAGTTTTTCTTAGTGGTTTTAATTTGCCTTTCCTTGATGAGTAATGATATCAAGTACTTGTTCATTTGCTTATTGGCTGTTTGTATGTTTTTTTGGTGAAGTTTCTGTTCAAGTTTTTTGGCAACATTTTAATTGGAATTTTAAAAATAATAGTTGAGCTGTAGAAGTTCTTTATTCTTTTTTTTACAATATTTTTATTGACAAATCTTCACACACATGTGGCCCATATATGGTATACAATCAGTAGGCTCACAGTATCATCACATAGTTGTGTATCCATCATCTTGATCATTTTTAGAACATTTGCATTACTCTAGAAAAAGAAATAAAAAGAAAAAAGGAAAAAACTCATACATCCCATACTCATTTCCCCCTCTGTCATTGACCACAAGTATTGCAATCTACCCAGTTTATTTTACCCCTTATCCCTGCTATTATTTATTTATTTATTTGATTTTTTTTACGTTTTTAAATTTATTTATTAAGAAATTAACAAATGAAATAAAAATTAATATAGATAATCAGTAATTCACAATATCATCACTTAGTTGCATATTCATCATTTCTTAGAACATTTGCATCCATTCAGAAAAAGAAATAAAAAGACAATAGAAAAAGAAATAAAATGAAAACAGAAAAAAAAAAAGATTATGCCTACTATATCCCTTACCCCTCACTTTCACTGATCACCAGCATTTCAAACTAAATTTAACATTTGTTCCCC
Source organism: Myrmecophaga tridactyla (assembly GCA_004026745.1). Classification (NCBI taxonomy): domain Eukaryota; kingdom Metazoa; phylum Chordata; class Mammalia; order Pilosa; family Myrmecophagidae; genus Myrmecophaga; species Myrmecophaga tridactyla. The sequence continues at coordinate 18,462 of PVIY010039495.1, forward strand.
CTATTATTTATTTTTATTCCATATATTCTACTCGTCTGTTGAGAAGGTAGATAAAAGGAGCATCAGACACAAGGTTTTCACAATCACACGACAGTCACATTGTAAAAGCTATATCATTATAACAATCATCTTCAAGAATCAAGGAACATAGCTCACCAGTTTCAAGTACTTACCTCCAGCCACTCCAAAACATCATAAACTAAAAAGGAATATCTATTTGATGCTTAAGAATAACCTCCAGGATAACCTCTTGACTCTGAAATCTCTCAGCCACTGAGACTTTGTTTTGTCTCATTTGTCTCTTCCCCCTTTTGCTCAGGAAGGCGTTCTCAGTTCCTTGGTGCCGGGTCCTGCCTCATCCTGATAATTCTGTCCCATGTTGCCAGAGAGATTTACACCCCTGGGAGTCATGTCCCACGTTGGGGGAGGGCAGTGAGTTCACTTGCTCTTTATGTATTCTTGATTTGAGTTCTTTGTCATGTACATGTATTGTGACTATTTTCTCCCAGTATGTACTGTTAACAGTGCTTTTTGATGAGCAGAAGGTTTGTATTTTGATTGTCCAGTATATCAGTTTTACATTTTTGGTTAGTTCTTTATGTATCTGGTAAGAGTTTTTAAGCTAGAATAATACACTATTATGTATCACAAAAAAACCAATACATTACAAAATCTGGAAATAGTACCCAGATCATGTTCTCTGATCACAGTACAGTAAATCACAGGTAGAAACCACAACAGACCCTACACTTGGGAAGATTTAGTCAGTCTGAATATAAAATTCAGGTGCTTATTAGATTATATTGGCGCCCCCAGCATTTTATAAATGTGGAGAGTGATAAGTATATACCGACTTTTCGGCTGCTATGGTGGCTACTACCCCTGCCTCCTCTACTTTCCACATCCCATTTGGTGACCATGGCTTATAAAATAAGGTGTAAGATGGTCGTGAATTTTCTCTCACAATCCTATCTAAATAGTAGGATTCTTCCCCCAAAGTTTCTTCCCTAAGAGGGCTCTACTGGGTTTTTTTTCCAATGGTTTTTAAAGGTGGTTTGTGTTAATGTTTATCTCTGGCATCTGGAAGTTGCTTGCCTTCTTCATAGTTGCTCCTTCTCTGTCAGCATTGGGACTTTTCATATTCTGAGATCACACAACTTACTGTGAAAGTGGAACTTCAGTTGATATAAGTGAATTTGGATTTGTTTTTTAATGGTGGTGTTACAAAGCAGCACTGTTTAAAAAATTAATGCCCTTTTTCTTCTTCTTAGGACTGGGAATATTTACTAAATTCAGACTACCATCAGCATGTTGAGTCCCATCTTTTGACTAGATCCTTGTGTCTGAGCCCTTTGGAAATTTCACACATGAAAGAGGAGGATTGCTCACAGAATCTGAGTTTGGACTCCTCGACCCTTCTCTTCACTCAAATACCTGCAATTTTTTTTGTCCTTCACCTTGTCTATGAGGAACTTAAGTTGAACACTCTGATGGGAGAAGGTATTCGCTCACTTGTTGACCTTCTCGTTCAGTTAGCGAGGTAAGCGTTCTTTTGTAGATTATACCACCAAGAGGTCCTTAGAGGAAGCGCTCTTATCCATGAATATCATATAAGAGCCTTGTAAATAAATTTCTGAGGTCTACCTTCTCAGAGAAACAGAGCATTTTTAATAAACTGCAGAATTGTGTGATGATGTCAACTATGTAAGGACCTTCTGGACCGTGCTGGGGCTTCAGATCTTCGTCCTAAGATTATTGGAATCATGAAAGTGTGTTAAGCAGGGGGATGACCGGCTCGGATTTTTTTTGTTGACCGGGGACTGGCTACGCTGTTGAGGTTCTAGAATAACACCTGCAGAACGTAGACTAAGTTCATAGGTAAATTGTCAAGCACAGGTGGTATTGGGGTCTCTGCTTTAGCCGCGAGAAAACCTGCCCAGGTCTGTTTCCATGTCCCTTACCAGGGTGGGTTGGTAAGAACTGACGGCACGGCACCTGCGCCATTTCTGCCAGGTGTGGGCTTCTGCTGTGAGCCTCCCTGCTGCACCTGTGGCCCTTCTGGTCTCTCAGGCCCCCACAGGGCTTTATTCTAATGTGTTTTATCGGCCTTTTGGCACCTTTGTGGTGTTTGGCACTGAATTTTAAAGGTCATGCTTGGGTTAGTATTTGAGACTTTGTGACTCTTGATAGAGAAAGTTGATTTCGAATTGAAATGTCAACCTCGGAGTTGAAATTATAGCACGTTTTCTAATTTCTGTGATCTTTCCAAAGAAACTGGAATTTTTTTCTGAGACAGGTAGTTTTAATTCATGGTCATTTTCTCTTTTGATAAATCACTATTGTGAAAATTGTTTTGTAATCAAATAATTTCTAAACCCAAAGTTGACTGAAATAAGTAACACATTTGTATCATGTGTTACAGTTTATAAGGTATTTTCCTTGTGTATTCTCCTACTTGCTCTTTTAAACATCAGAGTGAGTTAACTGGTCCCCATTTACTAATAGAAAAAATTGTGGTTGCCAAAGATCGCACAACTGATAAATGATAGAGGAGAAATCAGACCCAGTTCTCTCACTCTAGTTTCACCTCTATGAAATGCGTCCTGCAAAGGGAGGGCGTGTTGCAATTGTCAACAGTGTGGGCATTGTAAGTCCACAAGTGGAAGATGCTAGATTTGGTTACCTTCTTTCTCATGGGGAAGTTTTCAAAATTGAAAAGTTTAACTGATGAATCCTTCTAACTCTGTGGGGGGATAGGTCTGTAATACCTTCCTTGACATTTCCTTTTTCATATGCTCTTGTTTTTAGGGACTTGAGATTGGAGCCTTATGTAGATCATTACTATAGAGACTTCCCAACCCTTGTGAGGGCTGCTGGGCAGGTGTGCACAGTTGATCAGGGTGAGCATTGGCGTTAGAGATTTCCTGCACCGTGGGATGACCTTTGCGTCTTTCTTTCTCGGTGAATCACAAGGGATGCGTTTCTTACCATTAGCCTCTAAGTCAGGGGCAGTGTCTTTCCACCAGCGTATCTTAGTGTGTAGTGCTCGGTCTCTGACTTGTTCTAGCTTCATTGGTATGTCAGTTCATGGGGAATGCTCTGCCCATCCCTAGGACCTGACTTGTGGAGCTCAAACAGGGCTTTCAGGGCCTCCAGGGCTGAGACTCTTTGCCCTGAACCTGTGTTGTCTGATACTGCAGGCAGTAGCCAGGTGGCTATTTAAATTTAAATGAATTAAAATTAAAATGAGTTAGCCACATCTCAGGTGCTCCATAGCTGCGTGGCTAATGGTAAGCACATCGGACAGTGCAGGTACAGAAAATTTCCCTCACCACAGCCTGTCCTGGACTCTCAGTTTACGGACTGAAGGGTGGGGTCCGGTTGTTAGAGCAGGGCCGAGTCTGCATGCCAATTCTGTGCTTTCGTTTCTAGGCCTAGGCCAGACAGATTTGGTTAGGTTCTTTATATGCCTTGGACATAGTAATTTTCCGTTTCCATCCAATAAAATAGCAGTCATTCAAATTCTGCATATAGTGATATAGTCAGTTATATACTGTGTCTAAAAACATGAAGCATTTTGAAGACTATGGAGAAAATGTTATTGTTCTGAAATGACAGTTTAGTACTTGGATCATTTTTCCTTTTATTACTGACTTAATGTATTCTTGTATCTTTACAAACACATCCACTTATAAAGGTCAAACAGGATTTATGCATCATCCATCATTTTTTACGGCTGAGCCACCAAGCATTTATCAGTGGGTGAGTTCTTGTCTGAAGGGCGAAGAAGTGCCACCCTACCCTTACCTCCCTGGGATCTGCGAGAGAAGCAGACTCGTGGCCTTGGTACGTATTCAGATGCTTGCCCATGCTGTTGTTAATTATCATATACTAAAATCGACTGTTCTCTGTATTGACAGTTCTATGAATTTCAACACACATGTAGATTCAGGTGACCACCACTATAATTAGGATACAGAGCAGTCCTATCACCCCCTGTTCTGGTTTGTTAGCTGTCCCAATGCGATACCAGAAATGAAATGGCCTTCTTTTTCCTCATGGGCAGGCACTGGGAATTGAACCCAGGTCTCTGGCATGACAGATGAGAACTCTGCCTGCTGAGCCACCTTTGCCTGCTCTGGAATGGCCTTTTAAAAGCGAAATTTATTAAGTTGCAAGTTTACAGTTCTAAAGGCTGTGAAAAATGTCCAGATTAAAGCAAGGCTATAGAAATGTCCAATCTAAGGCACCCAGGGAAAGATAACCTTGGTTCAAGAAGGCTGATGAAGTTCAGGCTTTCTCTCTCAGCTGGAAAGGCACATGGCAGACATGGCGACTTCTGCTAGCTTTCTCTCCAGTCTTCTTGTTTCATGGAGTTCCCCTGGGAATGTTTCCTTCTTCATCTCCAAAGGTTTCTGGCTACCTGGGCTCTGTGGTTCTGGCTTTGAACCTTTTTTCAAAAATGGTCCCCTATTTTTAAGGATTCCAGTAAACTAATCAAGACCCACCTGGAATGGGTGGAGTCACTTCTCCCTCTAATCAAAAGTTAATGCCCACAATTGGGTGAGCT
>PVIY010039496.1:0-23066 GCA_004026745.1 Myrmecophaga tridactyla
TGGGGTATAGTTGGGTCATGCTTTTCTTCTTTTAAATCAATTCTGCCAATCTCTGCTTTTTGGCTGGAGAATTTAATCCATTTATATTTCAAACAACCATTGATAATGGAGGAATTTCTTCAGCCATTTTGCTATTTATAAGTCTTATTTATTTATAAAAAAATAAATTTTTTTGCCCCTCAAATCTTTCACTACTGTCTTCTTTCATATTAATTTGATCATTTATAGTTCACCATTTTGCATCTTTTCATTTTTTTCTGTTTATGTTTCTATACATATTCTTTGTAATTACCATGTTAAACTTACCATATTAAGTTAGTATCCTAAATCTATAATTATATTTGATTTTATACCAACTTAACTTCAATAGCATATACACTATTCTTATACTTATATTTCTCTCCCCTCACCTTTTTGTTTTACTTGTTACAAATTATATCTTTCTGCATTGTATATCAAACCCATAGATTTATCATTACTTTTTATGCATTTCCTTTGAGAAACTTCACCAGAGATCTTTTTTCTTAAGTATTGCTTCATACTACTGTCTAGTGTCCTTTCCTTTTGGTCTGAAGAAATCCCTTTAGCATTGCTAGTAGGACAGATCTAGTGGTGATAAATTCCCTCAGGTTTGTTTACCTAGGAATGCCTTAATCTCTCCCTCTTTTTTTTTTTTGGCAGGGGTAGGGGTATGGTCCGGGACTCGAACCCGGGTCTCCCACATGGCAGGTGAGCATTCTACCACTGAACCACCTGTGCACCCATCCCTCATTTTTGAAAGTCTCATGGGATAGTGCATTCTTGGTTGACAATTGTATTCTTTCAGCACTTTAAATAGTTTGTCCCACTGCTTTCTTACTCTACAGTTGTTGATGAAAAATTGGCACTTAATCTTATTGGGATTCCTTTGTTCATAGCTCATGCTTCTCTCTTGCAGATAGCTTTTGGAGCGCTATGTCTGTCCATGACTACTATGTGTCTGAGCACGGTTATCTTTGTTTATCCTGTTTGGTGTTTGTTGAGCTTCTTAAATGTGTGTATTCATGTTTTTCACTAAATGAGGAAAGTTTTCTGCCATTACTTCTTTGACTATTCCTTCTGCACCTTTCTCTCTTTCTTCTCCTTCTGGGATTCCCATAATACAAACCACTTGATCGTTTTCCACAGGTCTCTTAGACTCTGCTCACTGTTTCTCATTCTTTTTTCTTTTTGCTCTTTAGCCTGAATCATTTTATTTGTCTTATCTTACTGATTCTTTCTTCTGCTGTCTCTAATCTGTTGTTGATACCTTCTACTCATTTCAGTTAATGATGTCTTCAACTCTAGTGTATCTGTTTGGTCTTTTTAAAAAATACTTCTAACTCTTTATTAAGATTCTCATATTATTTATTTATTGTTTTCCTGATATTCTTTATTCTTTCTTTGTGATTTTCTTTAGCTCTTTGAGCTTATTAGATCATTTTTTAAAAGTGTTATCTGTTATGTCCAAAGACTTGTCTTATTGTTGATAGTTTCCGGACCCTTTTCTTGCTTTTATGGATCGGCCATTATTTTCTGTATCTTTGTTTACTGTGTAATTTTTTGTTGCATACTGTACATTTTAGTATTTTGATGTGTTAACTCTGGGATTTAGTACCTGAACTGTCTGTTCTTTACGGTTTATATACAGCTAGTGATAGGACAGAGATTCCTTGAATACCAAAAACTAATAACAACAATAAAAATACTAATGCAAAAAATACCTTTCACTGTCTTTGTGAATTGACTCTGTGTTGGCTACTGCTGTCCTTCAGAATTTAGCCCCCCTTTCAAGAAGATCAGCCTGAGGTATAAGTGCAGTGTCCTCTCCGTCTTTTCTGAGACTGAGTTTTGTTCTGGGCATGTGTTTATGACCTTACGGATTTCCTCATTTACAAGGATTTGAGTACCCTTTTACTCCATAGACTTTCTCCTCCTTCCTGGGTGCTCTATAGTATGTTTTGAAACAGGTCATCATCTGCCCGAGGTCACTTTGGTTTAATTGTTTCTTATACTGCTTTAGCTGTGAGCACAATGTTTCTGCCTGCAGGGTAAATCCTGGGAGGGCAAGCCAGAGATAAGTGTCCTGCTTCAGTCTTTGGCTACCATTACACTGACATACAGACAGCTCAGCATGTGCAGAGGAGTTACTCTGCTCCCTCCAGAACAGGGCCAGGGACCTACAATGTGAGGACAGGCCAACAATACACTGCACTGTGGAGCGAGTAAAGCAGAGGTCAGCAAGGGAGCTCTGAATGTTTCCTACCATTTTAAACAGGTTTCTCTTAAATTGTTCATTGCTATGATCCTTTAACTGCTTTCCAGATTTCTGAGGAAGTTGATTCTACCAGTTTTTGCTTGTTGTTCAAAGATTCTCAATCTTGGAGCATCTTATACCATTATTTTTTGTCAACTGGAAGTCTCCCTAAGAAAGTCATCTTCTCTGACTTAGTTTATCAGACAGGTGTCTTGAAACCACCCCAGCTAGAAAGGGAAGATTCATCCTTCAGCAATGCTAGTATAAATATACTTCTACCTGCCAGCTTTTACACATCTGGAACTTGTTCAGTTCTATCTGTTGCAGGTGAGAATTATCCAAAGATCCCTCACAAAAGCAAGTTCAAGTCTTGAGTTTAAGCAAGAGTTACAACTGGGTTTATACATACTCTTCTGAGTTATTTACCTATTGATCACACCAGTTCTTGCAAGTAAGTAGTGAATAGCAAGCTGAAAAGAGCATTGTTGAGAGAGGGTGGAGTCGGGGGAGAAAGAGAAGGAAGGAAGGAAAGAAAGAAGGAAACAGTGGAAGGAAAGAAGAAAGGAAAACAGTCAGGCTCCTTATATGTCAGAAGCAGGCAGAAGCCCGAGTATAAATGGGACAGAATTTATCAGAGGAATGCAAATAAATCAGGAAAAAAAGAGGGTGGATTTCTTTTAATGAGGACCACTTCACTGTTTGATGATCTTACTGCTCAGAGAGGTTGGGATAGCTTATCCCCTGGCCCAGAGTCCCAGCTGGAGCTAGAGGATTCCACCCTGAACTCATTGAGGCTGCACTTTTCATCTGCCCATTCTACTGATTTGTCAGTCCAGCTTGCTAATTTGCTTTGCCCTTCTCCCCACCTTGTGACCTCAGTAGTACCCTGGCTTAGGTGGTCTTCCACTGAAAGTGCCATTGAGGTGATAACACTCCGGAGAAGGTTGTCCACTAGTCTTAAGGTAAAATAAGTCATTATTTACTAAAACGCCCTGGGAAGGTAGTGTGATCATGTGACCAGAATTGCTATTTAAATGTATTTTGTAGAATAGCTATAAAACATGTTGTCTCTGGAGTGATAGAATTAGAAGTAAATATGGGTTTGCAATGGATTTCACAATTTTAGACCCATTTTATCTCTATCTTCCAAATAAAAAATATATTTTGGTCATGAAAGTATTATGTATTCATTGAAGGAAATTTAGAAAATAAAGTATAATGAAACATTAAAAAAATAATCCCTAGTCCTACAACCTAAAAAATGTGAATATTTAAGAATATTTTTTTCCAGTATTTTTCTAGATATTCTTATCATTTGAATGGGTTAATACTGAATATGTTGATTTGTAACCTAATGTTACTGCCTTATAATAAATCTTAAGCATTTCCTCATGTCACCAAATATTCAATTAAGCACCATGATTACTAATGGTATCTAATGTTTTGTTATATGAATGTCTCTTATGGATTGAAGTTTAGGAGGCTTTCCATTACTGAACATTGCTTTATCTGAACCTTTCTGTGTACTTCTGATAATTTTTTTGGTTAAATTCCTGGGAGTAGAATTACTGGATCAAATCAGGCAAACACTTTTAAAGCTTTTGATGCATGTTATTTTCTCTTCAGATTTTAGCCAATTCACACCCCACCACGTTGTCAGCTTTTGAAAGAGTGAAATGGATTAGGAGTACTTAATATAGGGAGATTTAAGTTGGAAGATTTGAGGGAGCTAATGTCTTTTTAGTAGATAAATCTCATATGGTCAAAATGGTGATTGATTTTTGGTTAGATCTTTAGTTTGGAAAATTTTAAACATATAGTAGTAGTGAGAATAGTCACTTGAACCCCAAAGTACCCATCAACCATATTAAAAAATTATTATCATACAATGAATCACATTTTATTTATCCCTTACCCACTTCCTCTGAAATCCCAGACATACGTATCATTTCATCCTGTACTGTTTTAGTATGTATCTCTATCAGATAAGGACAGGTTTTTTTGTTTGTTTTGTTTTTTACAGAGGAACAAATTCATAATACCATTGTCACACTTAGCAGAATTAAAAATAAATTCTTAGTAATATCAAATAACCAATTAGTGTTCAAATTTCCCTAATGGAAATACTTGTTTGGGCTGGATTCTAAGCAAAGTTCAGATATTTGACTGTTTTTGTCCACTACTTTGAAGAAAACTTTCTATCCTCTGATGTTGCTATTTCTCTACTTTGATCTGTGGTTTCAGCTCCCAGAAGTTTCTCCTTGGAAGGTGTCTTTGAAGTTTCCATGGCCCAGGCTGCCCCAAATTTTCAACCCCTTTTTGCTGTTCTCAGATTGGCCTGCCAAGTGAATAATTTTCCTTTAGGTGGGTACTGGACCATCAGAAGTCTCTGTGGACTCTGCTTTCTCTTGGCCAATTGCTCACAATATATGTTGGGGTTCACAGGGGCTATTTTGTTACCTAATTTTATTGAAGACGTTGCAGAAGGGTTCTTGCTTTGCTATGCAAGTTGCTCTGTCTGTTTTTATGGGAATTTATGGGAGGATCAAAAACAACCCAAACCAACACCTTGCCTCTTTCCTTTAGATGTGTGTTACAAATAGACCATCAGGTAACGTGCAGGAAGGGATTGGAGGAAAGACAGATTGGGAGCAGTACGGTGGCTGGTGCAGTGCAGTAATGCAATTGAGAAAGTGTGTAGGCTCCAGATTAGGATATGTGAAGCAATGAGGAAAGGTATGTACCCTAAAATACAGATGATATAAAATCACTAGACTTGGTGATTATTTCAATGCTTGACTTGTCATTTGCTCAGTAAATACATCTTCATTCAACCAGTGTTTATTGATCACCTCATATGAGCCAGAAACTGAGATGAAACAATGAACAAAACAGATATTGTTTCTTTTCATTTGTTGGGTGTCTACTATGTGTTTTCATGGGTGTTAATAGCATGTCGTATGCTCTAGATAAACCTTAATATTTTTAGAAGCAGCATCAAAAATGTTTGTAGCTTCCTACTTGTATTACTTTATTTTCCTTGGCTCTCCTGATGAATATTTACGCTTTTTTTTTCCTTTTCCAATATGGTACTGTCATTGTTCATACAAGATGACCTCTATTCCTGTGAGCTCATTTTGCTTAAGTCCTTTAAAATGATTAATTGATGATGACCTTTGAATTAAAATACCGTATTTCTTGATTCTAAGATGCATATTTTTCACCTGAGAATGTTTCTGAAATCTGAGTGCAGTTTATAATTGATAGGTGCTTTTAACAAAGTCTCCCTTTTTTTTTTTCTGAAAAGTGGTTAATAAATAGATGGTACATTTTATAATTGATGGCATCTTAGCATCAAGGAAATATGCTAATTCTCCTTCAATAGCATTGTAGAACATGATGGCTTACAGTGCCATCCGTAGAAAGAACCCCATCTTTTAAAAAGTTTGGTAAAAGAAAGTTGCAACAAGAAACCTTACCAAAACTCCATACAATTTTTCTCATTTTATTCCTTTATTTGCTGATTTTTTTATTGCTTTCTGGTTTCTGTTAAAAAACAACTTTCTACTAATAACTCAGGTATGATACCAGATGACTATAACAGAGGGTTGTTAATCCACTGTTCCTACCATTCTACTTCCAATCACCATGTGTCATATATAACTCGACCTTAAAAGTTTGGAAGTTTTTGCATGAGGGGTTTTTTTGGGGGGGAGGGTAAAAACTTTACTCCTGGAGGACCTTGGGAAAGATTTCTGTCTAGTTGACAACTTAAAAGCAAACATTTAAAAAATATGACACCATTTCACCCTAGGAAGGAACACTACTTCAGATAAAAGATAATTGATCAAGCTTGTTATTTTCAAAAGAAAAAAAAACATTATGCTTTTTAAAGGAGAATAGTAAGGTTTTTAGATTTTTTTCCCCCTAAAGTAGATGCATATATTTTTTCCTTAATGGAGATGTAAGCACTTATTAGAGAATCATAAAGTGTTTTAAAATTTTAAAATAGTAGTATCAATACAGCCTCCCATACCTTGGTCTGACAAACTGTTGTTTTGACAATAACTGAGAGCAGAAGGTGGCACAAGAGCCCTTGTATCGTGTGGTGTTTGGATTCTGGTTCAAGTGACAGTAAGGCCATGCTGTGGGCGTTGAATTGAGCCGCTGGATTTTCTTTTGAAAAATAGATGCTCAGAGATTCAGTCTGGAAATAGACGGATGCCAACAGAACTATGGCATCATGTTTTTCTATTCTGCTTCTCTTTCTCCTTGGATTATGGTGCCCACCTTATATGTATTGTATTTTTGGAGTACTTTTAAATAGGATTTATGGTACTTTAAGAAAAAAAAAACATGAAATGTCAGATGCAGCAAAATCAAAAGAACCTAAGTCTGGGCATGTAGGGATAGGGGATTGGCATCCCTGAAATCTCTGTGATTTGATAAATACTCCAATCCCACGGCCCACCCAGGCCCATGGAGACAGCCCCGGCAGCCCAGCAGCATCTGCTGGAGCTTTTCATCATGGCTTGGGCCAGGAGGACACACTTGAAAGCTAGTGTTTCCTCATTTATTTTCAGCAAGACTCCTGGCATCAGTCCACCTCTCTCTCATTTTCTCCACTGAATGTCTTATCTTCTGAATTATTACCATTGTCGCTGTACCTCCCCCAACCCACCATTGACACTGTTGTCAGATTAACTGCCTTAGCCACTTTGCACCCATGCTTCTTTTGCTCAGAAATCTTCAATGGCTCCCTATTGTTCTTCAACTTAAGCAGAGACTTCCATATTGGGCATTGCAGACTCTCCTCAGTGTGACCCTGATTCAAACCCTAGGCTGTATTTTCCATATCTTCTTACTTTGAATTTATCTGTATCCCTTATACTTAACCCAGTGCCTGGTAGAAAATGGATATTTATTGAAAAATAAAGCATACCTTGAGAATATTTAATTATATACATGATACTCTCCATTAAAAGCAGAGAACACTTTTTATTTATCCTGGCATTGCCACCATTGGTAAGTTTCTATTATCAACTATTCTTAAAATCCTAGTACCTATGTCATTTTGTTTGTATATTCCTTGATTATTGCTTTTAGCTTGGCATTGAGTAAGAACTCAATAAATGCATGTCATTCTATCCAGCTGCACCTACTTACTATTTCCAGAACAGTGTCTATTCCTTCTCACTCCACGATTTTTTTCATGCTGTTTACTCTGCCTGGATTGCCTGTGCCCCTCTCCAGTCATCTACTATTCCCCACCTCCTAGCTGAGCTGTAAAATCCCAGCCACCTTTTAAGGTGCCTTTTAAATACACTTCTTTATAACAATATATCTGATGGGTGCTAACAGGAGAATATTTCCTTTCTTTAAATTTCCATAGGACTTCATTGGTCCCTATTCTAAGATATTCAGCATATACAGCCTTGAGTCGTCTCATTCTCCAGGATAGAGTGTAAGTACAGGACAGCTTGGATTTCATCTCTAAGCCAGGTTTTCTTGTTAACCCCTTATGGCACTGTGACTTGGCCTTAGGATCAGAGAAAGTTAGAGCTAGAAGTTCACTTAGACATTAGCCAGTCTGGCGACCTTAATTTACGAATGAGCAAACTGAGGGCTGAAAGGGGAAGATATTTGTCTTTAAGTCCCACAGTCTCAGTCTCTGAACACCCAGCCCCGTGCTTGCCCTTAGGTGAGTTTGTGTGTGGTGCTTGTGATAGTGACAAATAAGAGATGATGACCTCAAAAAAACTTATCTGTATTATCATTCCCATAACCATAGAGTAAAAACAAACCTCCATGGTCTAGACATAAAAGGTAGATTCCAGAATATCAAGGAGTAACTCTGACAATCAACTCTCACAGTAATCTTAATATTATAAATAATGATAAAATATTCTTAAATATGCATTCTCTTTATGGAAGCAAAACAAGCATGGCTTTTTATTTATCAATAATGTTGGTCATTAACTTGAAGAAATCTGTGAATATGTCTGCAAATGTTAATGAGCAGATCCCAAAAGATAAAGAATGTGTGATAAATTGTGCGTTAAGGATGGACACCTCGTTAACTGCACAAACACTATGTCGGGCTCTATGTTAGCAGGTCTTATACAGGATGCCCCCAGGTTGTTTCCCTGGACAGGTGTGTGTACTTGTGGTGGTGCAGCTTTGGGGATGGAGGATGCTGCAGGAACACAGACGATGAAAAGAAAAAAATAATAATGCTTACAAACCAAACAAGGAGCAAGAACACAGGTAAAATCTCAGTGGGAAAGGCTCTGAAGCAAGAAAGAGATTCTGCAATACAGACTTGAGAACAAGCCTATGTGGGCCTCGATTAAGAGTTATTCCGACTCCTTAAAAATGCAAAATTTGGGACCAAGATCTGAACACACTGTAAACATTTACCCTTCGTTGAATACTAGAAGAAATGGTAAACTAAACAGAGTCCCTGTTTTTAAAGAAAAATTAACGAACACTTTTTGCTGTGCTTTTAATTTTTGTATTTTTTCCCTGCCAGTTTCTCTGTTATGATAAACAAAACTATCACTGAAATTTAAAAGGCCAGTATATTTGCTTCAATGAGAGAGAAGATGGTACCTAAAATCACGGGAGTTGAAAATATGCGTCCATAAAGGCTAAATCCTCGGGATCCATGGGAGTGATTTATTTCTGAGTTACTACCTGCTGTGAGGTGATGTCACTCATCTCCACCGACTCTGGCCGAAGCTTAGCCCGTGTTCATATGCCCTTCTTCTTGCGTGCATTCTCCTAACAGAACAACTCCATTTGGATTTAGGCTTCTTGAGTCTAGGGACTGTGTCTATTTTGCTGTTATTTAGGGCCTGACACATAGTAGGTGAACTTTGAATAGAGATATCTTCTCCCCTAAATTCTTTCTTATCAACTAATGTCTCATTTATATCTATGATGAGTCCTCATATTTCTTTGTCTTGGTGAGCCATCAAATAAATCCATAACATTTACTGAACACATATTATGTGTGAAGCGCTGAGCTACATCCTATGGAAAAAAAATGCCTAATTTAAGATACGTTCCCTACTCTCAAGTAGCTAAAATTTAATTGGGAAAATAAAATTAGATGTATCAAAAGGTCTATAATAATATTTGAATGTTGCCAACACATGATTTATTATCAAATTACCTTACTCTGTACATTTCCTATCATTATTCTTTATTTTAATTTCTTCTTTACTTGCATTCTCCCCTGCCCCCCATACTGTAAGCTTAAGAATGCAGAAACTTTGTTGATCTTTTAAAACTTCTGATTTGCCAGTATGTAAGCACAGTGGTAGAGACATCATGGTGTTCAGAAAGTATTTCGTGAATGAATAAATGAGTGAATGAATGAATGAGACAGGTAGTTCAGGTTAAGAAGCTTGAGAAAGAGTGCCGGAGGAGGTGAGATATGAGCTGGACTTTGAAGGCAATTAAAATGCGGATAAATATCTGACATATGTGCGTCAGTTTAATTGGTAGTAATTGGAGTGCAGTTTGCTGTTGTGTGATGGAGAAAAGGCAAGTAGTTCATGTAGATTGTACCTGTTTGTTTGTTTTTTTTTTTAGCCAACTCTGATGTAAAGCGGTGGTTTCCCACACATACAGGGGTTTACATCAGCATCGTCCCTCCCTCTGAGAAAACTCAGCATTTAAGATGAACACAGATGATTTGGACGCATGGATAGAGGATGTACTGTGTTTAGAATAAACATTTCTTTAATTAATTAATGGATGAAAATTAACCTACAGAGTAACTGTGAATGTATTTGTCTCCTAGCAGCTGAGAATTTATCCATCAGCTCAGCGTTGCGTCTTGTGATGTCATACCTGAAACCCCATCACAAACCAGAATATGCTCCCACACACTGCTGTGCTGTCCAGAAATCTTTGTCCTCTTTTTACCTATGATTCTTTTCTTTTGTGAAAACTCCCACAATGAGGATCTTGATTACTCTTCACACCCAAAAGGTTTATTTCATTTTGTCTTAAAATTTCCCCATGAATCTTTAAAATTCACCTATTATTGACCCCACAATGGTACCACGTAGGTCTCAGAATAGAGTCTGAGAGTCTAGGGGCAGCATATGGAGTTCCCTGTGACCTTATTTCTGGCTTCACTTGCGTTGCCGACCTGTAACCTATACTCCCCACTCGGATCATGCTGAATGCTCAATGGCGCTCGGATGGCCAAGGAGGCCCACAGGCTTACCATGTGCTTTTCGTGGGCTGCTCCTGGAGGACTTTTCCTTCTGCCCCATCCAAACCTTCATCAGGTGTTGTGACTCAGGTATCAGCTTCTCCAAGGCCCTGCCCTGACTGCTGCTCCTTCCCACTCTCTTAGCCCTGGCTGGGAGATGTACCTCTCCCTCTGTGTTCCCAGCACATGCTGGACACATCCTTTTTATAATATGATGTTTAATTCTCTTCCCAGCTATTTTACCACGGCCAATGACCAAATTCTGTGCTGATATCCTAATCGAGGCAAAAAACAAATATATGAATTTGGGTTTCTGTTTATATATCTCTTTATACATTTAAATATTTATATGTTTCTTTCAGGTCATCTTCCTCATTCACAGATTTTATCACTTTAAATAATAGCTTTCTATTTAAAAAAAAGTAGAACACAGGTCATACAAATACACCATAAAATATTTGTACACTTTAATTATATAAATGAATATTAAAAGATAATTTGCTCATTGTTCTCTCTCTAAGAATATCAATTGGAATATGCCTATAATAAATTTACCAAGGGAAATTTTTTTAACTGGTATATGAAATGTAATAAGAGATTAAAAAAAGTTATTTAGAATTTTGCATCTCAGATGTGTGTATATTTGCTAATGTTTCATTTTCTGTCTGAATAAACACTAGAAAGAGACACTTATTTCTATGAATATCTGTAGAGGTCCCTGCAAATATCTAAGTGCATAAATACATACCACTGAAACTACAAGGAGGTTTAGAGCTTAGCATCTGAGACAAACAGACCTGGCTCTGAATACTAGTTCACTTATTAGTAGCTTTATGAACTTAGGAAAGTTATTTAACCCCACTAAGTCATAGCTTCCTTGTCTGTAAAATGGAGACAATAATGCCTGCTACTGCTTATTGAGCTTTCTGTGCCACATTTTCACCAACAAAGGGTTTCTGGAGGCAAGAACTATGACAGCATCAAAAGGGGTCTCTGCCAGAGAAAATGGCTGCAAACTCCAATAGCATAAAGGTTTGTGACCATCT
The DNA here is from genome assembly GCA_004026745.1 of Myrmecophaga tridactyla. Classification (NCBI taxonomy): domain Eukaryota; kingdom Metazoa; phylum Chordata; class Mammalia; order Pilosa; family Myrmecophagidae; genus Myrmecophaga; species Myrmecophaga tridactyla. The sequence goes on from PVIY010039496.1 coordinate 11,552, forward strand.
AATGTAAGGACAAAGAGTCTTGCATACCTCAATACAGCAACGCCTTGTGTTTATCATTGTATTAATGTATAATGCAATAAGCTAGTCTCTAATAAATAAGCATAATTTATTTTTAAAGTTTCAACATGCTTGAGTCATCAAATAAAGGAATGGCTAAATGCATTTTAATTATACTTCCATCCACAACATCATTATTTTTTTTAAGTTTAGTGGAACAACACTTTCCCTATGATGCTAGGGAAATGAGGTGTTACTGCTCTGCCTCTAAAAATGCTCCTCATTTGCATAATGACCTGCTTTCCCAGTCCCCAGAAGGCAAAGGGTTGATGCTAATGTGAAAGAACAGTGCAGAGGACCTGATGCTCCAGCCTTCCAAAGGAATATACAGAAACCATGGGATCGCTGTAAAGGATTGGAATTTCTGGCTTGCAGAAAAAGGACTTGTCATTAACATTCTGCTTGCCTCAAATTACACATGTGTTAAAAGAGGGAGCCTATTTCTGCTGAAATATATCTGTTGGCCATTGCATGATGATTACATTTTGCACTCACATAGAAACCAATCTGAAGAAAAGATCTAAATTAAATTTCTTCTAAAGAGTCAATAAATGCAACATTCTTAAGCTTCACTGAATCTTGCTAAATAAAGGTTGAAAGTGATTATATTACCTGCAGTTCCATGCCCCTGAACTCTGAGACCTTCAGGGGCCAATGGGGTGAGGGAACCATGCCATTTCTCCTGCTGGGTATTGGAGTCTGAGCACTTAGTAAAGGAAAGATGCACAAGAGGCCTCATTACAGTTGAGGTACAGGCAAACCTTGGGGCAAGCATTCCAGGAAAAAGCTGTCTTTGAGATCTCTGGCACTGGGAGTCATTTGAGTCCCATGACCTTAAAGCTGCAGACAATGCCAAGTGATGGCTAGCACTTTGTACTTTATCTGCAAATGCCCAGTTACAAATTTTCATTATTACCCCTAAAAGAGAAGTTTAAAGATTTCTTGAAAATATTTGGATGGAGACATGTACATTTAAACAACCGAGATTATACTTGACATTTGGCTTGAGGAGTTATAGGTAGAATGCTCTACCTGGTTGAAATGGGGATATTGAAATCTTTTTCTTGAACTGGCAATTGATGAAGTTCTTATCAGGACATTTAAAGAAGGAAGGGATTTAAACACTGTCCTCACGACATGGGCACCAATGGTTTGGATGCGAGTCTAACACTTTGCTGAAGCAATTTGTTCTTGATAATCTACAAGTAAGCCATACCTTGACCTTTTGGAGTTATCTGATGATTATTTTAATTATATCATTTACACTGCTATCATAGACACATTGTTTAAATCAACATGCTAGGTAAAACAATCACAGACGCTGATTTCATCAAACCCATGTGGTTTGAATCTCATCTTAGTTACTTCCAGGCTGTGTAAGCTTGGATATCTTGTTTAATTTTCTGAGACTCAGTTTCCCCATCTGTAAAATTGGCATAATATTTACCTTATTAGTTTGTTACAAGAATTAGGAATACATTACATGACTGGCATTTAATAGGTGGCCAGTGAATTGTAGCTATTAGTATTATATAATTAGAATTCACAGTATTTCCATTCATAAATCAATAATTTATTTGGCACTTAGAAGGTACCAGACGTGTCAGGTGCTGAGGGTACAAAAACAGCTACCATGGCATTTCTAACCTCAAAGTACCTTCTCACGTCAAGTTTGAAAATTTACAGATATGAAAATTCAAGGCCACAAATTTCCAATTTTTCCACCAGGTTAAATATACACAAGACAGTGGTAGTTTTGTATATGGGGACGTATTTTTTCCTTTCTCTTATTTAGTCCTTCTTGGAGACTGTGATGAAAAAAATTCAATTAAAAATAATTTTGAATAATTTCCCTGACTTCTGAATAGATAGCACACTGTGTAAGTATCTTCTATGGATGGGAAAACTGTACTGATATGTCCTTCTACTTTTTTCCTTCTCTGAAGTGTGGTAATTGATTGGTGGTTCTTCCAGGGGCAAGCCCCTGGGAAATTTTGATAGAGAGAGGTGATCAGAACAATGTTTGTCAATTCAACCTGCACAGTATCTCTTGTCTTGGTCTCCTCCTGTCCCTTCCATGGTCATGGCTGTGGTTCAGAGACTTAGTATTTCACCCTTCAAATCTTGGAAAACATTCCTCTATGGTTGGCTCCTTCAATCCATTCTGAACCATACTATGAGGATTAATCTTCTTAAAATGGTCTTCATTGTTTCATGCTCCTGCCAAAACCTTTAATGAATAAATATTAGCTTGGCATTCTTAATAATCTTCCCCAACCTCCCTTTCTGGGCGTGTCTCTTGTTTATTTCCTCTACGTCAGACAAATGGAAGTTGTATGTACCTCGTACTTTTCTGTCTTAGAGCTTCACTTAGTGTGGTTTCACTTCCTTCAGTGTCCTTCTGGACCTCTTGTCCAAAGTGATGCATTTCAAAATCTAACCCATTCTCCATCAGAAAATCAAATGAGCTCTCCTCTGTAAAGGGTAGCTCTTGTCCCTTCAGTGAAAAGCAGAGCCTCCTCTACACTACTCAAAGTCTGTTTCCATTCACACATTCTGCTGGGTGAGTTCTGCATCAGCCTGTGTCCCTTCCAGGGTTGGGAGTCTCTTGAGAGCAGGAATCTCATCTCAGTCACTCCTATATTCTAGTCCTTCTGCCCCTAAGTATTTGGAATATGATATGTCAAATATAAGTGCTCAAGAAAAATTTATTAAATTATAGTAAAATAGAGTGAGGGGGTGGGCATCCAGTTTTCCATGGTTGCCATCAGCTGTAGGATTCTATTTTTGTGAGCCCCTGATTTTAGTGCCCCACCCCTGCCGTGATCACCCTGCCCAGTGTTCTGGAAAGAGCTCTGCATAGAGTCTCCTGCTGAGCTCCTGAGCAGCAGCGATAACCCATTTACTAAATGCAGGAGGAATATGTAGGCTGTGACTTTTGCCAACATGTTGCCAAGTGGTCATCATACCTGTCACTCTCTGCTAGAGCTGAGGGGGCTATGATTAAAGTAAAAGCCAAATGGAAGTTCAAGTTGCAAAGCTGCTTTCAGAAGGAGGGCTGATTTTCTTTCTGCACAGGCTACAGACAACCTCTGCAAGGGGGTTACTGAAAAAAAGAGTCATCACTTGGAAATTTATTGTACATCTAATATGCCTACTTACTTACCATAGCTCCATGGATGGAGGAGAGGCCAGGATGAGGAAAGATTTAGGTGAAAGGACAAAAATTATTCCTCATCCTCAGAAGCATCCACCCTGCTTTTAATTCACCATCCTCAAATTGGAGGATGCTAGGAAATTAGGTTTATTTTAAGGTTATAAGAACTAGTAGACTCCAAATTTAGAAAGAATGGAAGGAAAAAGAAGTAACAAAGAAATACACCATATCCAGATGGGAAGAATGGCTACCAGGAAGAATAAAGTAAATAGAGTAAACCTGGAATATTGGACAGTAGAAGGTTAAGTACCGGATGATAATTGGGATAATTGTAGTCACCAGGGACATGGCTCTCACCTTCTTGTACTGGAGGGTATTTACGGACAGTCCCTGAAACTAAGGAAATCGGAATCTTCAATATCCTTTTTCATACCTTTGATCAGCCAGGCAGGCTCAAAGCAGATATTGGAACCTGTCATCTCCACAGGGCACCCTATGCCACAGCCCCAAGCCAAATACCAATAGGGAAGACAGCTATAGCTGAGTGAGAAAATAAGGAGGCCCTTACACATTTAAGCAGACCAAAGCTCGGTGTTATAGGAGAAGTGACTATAACAGTTTTCAGATTTCAGCCTGTAATGCACTCACTCTCAGCTCCTACAAAAACCAAGAAGACTCAATGTTATTAACCTCATTTCATAGATAGTGAAGTGAAAGTCTAGAGAAGTTGAGTAGCTTTCCAAAGGTCACATAGCTAGTTAGAGGTGAGACTGGAATTTTTCTTACTGTGTCAGCCTCTCCCATAATGGAAATCAGTTAAATATGAATTTCACTTTGGGAAGGAGTTCTAATTCTCTGAACCTCATTCTCCTTATCTAGAAAGTAAGTGTTAGTGTCTCTTCTGGCCTGCTCAGTGACTCTGAATATGTGTGGTTTAATGTTCACACCAGTCTTATTAGTCTTCAAGACTGGTTGGTTGGGTCATTGTTCTAGTTTGCTAGCTGCCGGAATGCAACACACCAGAGACAGATTGGCTTTTAATAAAAGGAGATTTATTTTGTTAGTTCTTCAGAGGAAAGGCAGCTAACTTTCCACTGAGGTTCTTTCTTACATGGAAGGCACAGGATGGTCTCTGCTGGTCTTCTCTCCAGGCCCCTGCGTTCCAACAACTTTCCCTGGGGGTGACTTCTTTCTGCATCTCCAAAGGCCTGGGCTGAGCTGCGAGTGCTGAGATGAGGAATGCCGAGCTGCTTAGGCTGTGCTATGTTGCATTCTCTCATTTAAGCACTAGCCAATTAAGTCAAACGTCATTCATTGCAGCAGACACGCCTCCTAATCGACTGCAGATGTAATTAGCAACAGATGAGGTTCACGTACCATTGGCTCATGTCCACAGCAACCAAACTAGGTACGTTCACCTGGCCAAGTTGACAACTGAATCTAACTACCACAGTCAAGCAAGCAATTCTTTTGAGGCCTCTGAAGACTTCTATAAATGTGGTGAGAGGGTTTAGTAGAAAGACCTTGGCTTCAGGTCAGAGACCAGGATTTCAAGCATAATTGTGCCATAAATTTGAATCACCTTGGGTTAGTATCTTCCCCTTTCTGAGATTTGTTTCACATATGGATAAACAAAGAGGTGGTGTCCAAATAGTTTGGGCTATGATTTTACGGAGGTGATTGTGTCCTAGAGCTCTCATGACAGGAGGGCTAAGAGGGTCAGGAGAACGAGGAGGTTGGCAATGTCTGATTCCCTTGGAAAGACAAGATAATCATGCTGTATATTATAGTTTCTTTGCAGAGAATTTTCCAAGACATTGGCTCTACAAGGCTGGTCTATATTCCTCAAGAATTCCACATGCTTTGGTTTTGAACCACGTGATTTCTTTCTGGATGCTAGGAATTGAATAATAATGTGCTACAAATGACTCTAAGGTGAATAAATGTGGCATGCCACAATCAAAACTCACACAAAATCATTTTTGAGAATTTACTGGTGGGAATAAGTGCTTCTAACTAGTGTGGTATGAATGAGAAGAGGTGATCAAGGAAAGCTTCAGGGAGTAGATGGCTTGTAGAGCACTTCTGGAAGGACAGTTAGAATTTTAATGGATGGGCAGGGGGAATAGAATAATATACTAGCCACTAGACAGAGGGAACAGAGGAAGCAACTGTAAAGAGGAGCGTCTACACTGGTGTGTTCCCAACAACACTCAACCCAGTTGATCTGGCATAAGACACTATGAGATGAAGCTGGAATTACTTATCTTTCATTGAATTTGCAAAAGTGAGTTTGCAGTCTGCACCTTTTGAGACCAAAGGCAGAAAGGTTTATTTTGCCTGGAAGCTAAACTTCCTGTAGCACATAATCTAAATCAACCTATCTGTATAGCTCATTTTAACAATTGAAACACCGGGAGCCCAGAACAAAAATAAGGGCCTTTAATCCTGTATAGCTTAATGTAATGCCTGGATATGTCCTAGAATATATTAAGCAGATAACCAAAAAGAATTGGCAAAGTCCCTTGAGGGATGGGGGAAAAATATCGAACTATTAAACTTTACCATCAGGGAAGCACCTGATACTGTGTTAAACATTAGGGCCAAGACCTTGATCTTGACACTTGCTCTTGTGAAGCTTATGCAGATAGCGGAGAAGCGTAGCCTTCCTATAGGCATGCCTAAGAGTTACTTCTGGAGGACCTCTTTTGTGGCTCAGATGTGGCCTCAATCTCTCTAAGCCCAACTCTGCAAGTGAAATCATTGCCCTTCCCCCTACATGGGACATGACATAGAGGGGTGAAAGTCTCCCTGGTGACATGGGTGATGACTCTTAGGGATGCGTCCAGCCCTGGCACCATGGGATCAACAATTCCATCCTAACCAAAAGGGGGAAAAGAAGTGTAACTAATAAGGTATAAGTGTCTGGGAGAGTTCAAATAGAGTCAAGAGGCTACTCTGGAGCTCACTTTTATGCAAGCTTCAGTTAGACATTGCTGCCTAGCATAACTTGCCAACCCTAACCAAAACCATTCCAGACAATTATAAAGAACACTTAGGGCATTATATAAGATTCTATAAAATTTCCATGCATTAGGGTAACTTTCCAGAGGTTCCAACCTCCAGATGGGTCCCTGGACCAGATAAGTTCTGAAACCTAGAGGGTCTAGCCTCTCCAGAACATCAGCTAGTTCCATCTCCCTACCCCATATGAAAAAGTTAGAATGGCCATAGCCCAAATACCCCTAAAGAGAGGGATAGAAAGATCAAAGGTGATGGTAAAGTTATACATAGAAAGTAGGATTTAACAAATGCATATGATTGCTGAATCATTAAACTGATATTTCTTTTTAGTCTTGAGTATCTTAGAGCAGCTAGAAGTAAAAACCTAAAATTGTGGAATTATAACCCATACCAAACTCTGAAATCTGTTCTACAATTAATTGTTGTGCTGTGCTTTGAAATGTAGTGCTTTTTTGTATATATGTTATTTTTCACACACACACACACAAAACTAAATTGTGATGATAAAAAAACAGCTCAGGCTGTTCTCTGTAGACTTTACACTGTATTCTGGAGCAGATAGAAGGAAAAATCTGAGAGGATGGTATGGTAGCCCAAGACAAACTCGGGGATATGTCCTGTAACTACTTGTTGAAGAGTGCTTTGAAAACTACTACTTTTTTCTTTCTTTTCTTTGTACATATGTTATATTACACGATTTAAAAAGTTAAAAAATAATAATTATAGAATAGTGGCTACAGAGTCTGATGCAGTAAAAAAAAGAGAATAGCATTCTAAATAAATAAATAAGTATATGTACTCATAATTCATTCAAATACTTCTAAGATTTGAAATTTTCAGTTTTTCTTATTTTATTTTCTTAAAATAAGAAAAAAATACGGGTTCTTTTTGAGGGGCTTAATATTGAATATTTTAAAAATTTGTGTCATTTCACTTATGTAAAAAGTATTTGTTTTTTTCTAAGAGATTTGGCAGCACCTTAGTAATGCCTCCCTGTAAGCTTTATGATGAGCGGCACTTCTGATTGGTTGGAACCGAGTCATTCTGACTGGTTGATGCCACTGCCAATTGGATGTTAAATAGTTTGAATATCATTCCTGCCTGTAAGAGAAGTGATTAGATACACAGTACTATAATTTTTAAAATTATTTCATTAAAGTTGGTAATTTGTAGATGTAATTGTTTTAAATTCCAGCTACTTATCATCCAACCATAAAGCATGCTATCTGATGGTCTTCTATCACTAAAATCTTTGTATTTAAATCAAGAAAATGAATATTAATATGGTCCTAAATTAAGAGAGGTAAAAAAAAAAAGAAATTTGCAGTTACCCAAAATGCATCTGATTTGTTTTTATGGAATAAATTGGTTGTTTAGAGCAGATTTCTTGTATATTATCCTCTATCTTGCTTTGTGTTTTCTTACTCAGAATGGGAAATAGCAGAGCTTTTCACATTTGTTCAGACAGTGGAGCATTTAAAGTCATGGTACTTCCTATGGAATAAACACAATAAAACCATCATATAATAAACTTCAAATAAATATCTATTATTTTGTGCTAAATCCAACACTGTTTTATATCAGCTTCTAACATAGGGAAACTGGTAATAGAATCTAAAAATTCAAGAAAAGCCAGGTAAAGAATCCTTAAATTTCAAAAAATTTCTATTAAATTATTTTGTGTTAATTAGATAAAAGACATAATCAAACAATTACCTTAATTCAGAAGCAAGATTGCATAGTAGGTGCTCTTTATTAAGGAATACATTCCAGGAATATTCTAGGTACTTATTTCTTTTATAATGAATCTTTTCAACAATCCTGAGAAGTAGTTTTATTCTTATTTTATATATGAAAAACCCAAGTCTCAGATTAAATAATATACACTAAAGTACGTGGTAAAATCAGGATTCAAATCCCAAGTCTTTCTGTCACCAGATATGCTTCTCTTTGCATTATAACTTGGTCCAGTCCAGGTTTACCACACAGGTTTATGTGGGGAATGTGTTTTGAGAACCGTGAAATGACGTCCCATGGAGTGTTGGCCTACCTGCTAGCACATGAGAAAAAAACATGTAATCCTCAACACACCCATCATCTTCCACTCATAATGATGAATTGGTTAAGATCTTGGTGCTAGAATTGGTAACTTCTACTCAAACCTGAAAGAACTTGCTTTTGAATTCCAGCTAATTGCTATGACAACAAGTGGCACAAACTCCATTACCATGAAAACACTGAAAGAATCATGATCTCAGCCAATTTCAGCAATAATGTGGCAAAAGAATCTGTAACACAAGAAATGTGATGTCAAGAACTGAACATTCCCTGACACCCTGCCCTACTTTTGGAAGTCCCAACCATTTTCTGTGTAAATTTATTTTGTCCTGAGGATAATCTGGGAGTTTCCATTGTTCAAATACTTAGGATGTTTAAGATATTGAACAGGGATTTTTTCTTGAAGGCAGAGAAAAAAAATGTAAATAGCTCCAAATTTGTCAATCTAAAAGCATCTGACTCTTTTCAAATTATTTATTTTATGATCTCTTGGCCTCTAGACAAACCTCTTCACCCTTACCCATAAGAATATCCTCCACAATATTGTCAGAGATATTTTCCTAGTCTTTAGGTTTTATGTGGTCATGCCTCTGCTTGAATCTTTTAATGGCTCCCCGTTGCCTGCTGGATAAAGTTTAACCCCCTGGTTGTTGTGTTGTCAAGGCCATAGCTTACTTCTCCAACCTAATCTCTCTTCGTATACCCATACATGATCTTCAGCTACACTGATGAACCAACTGTCCTTTATTCCTCTGTGCCTTTGCTCAGGCTGTTCTCTGTAAAGTCTACAGACTTTACAAATCCCCATCACTGCCCACAAAAACCCTCAATTTCACCCTTTTAAGACAGCACAGGGGTCATTGGTGCTTGGAAGCCTCTCTGACACCAGAACTTATTGAGATGTTTCTAGAGTTATTACATTCCCTGATTATTTTTCTGCTTACTTATTCATCTCTCCCAATAAATTTTGTTATTTTTGAAAGCAAGGAGTACTTCAAGTTTGTCATTCCCACTCACCCCTGCCAGTACTGGCTGAATGCTTGACAAATAGTAGGTATTCAATATTCATTTGTTGGGTGAGTGAAGTAAGTGATCCCTTTTTGACTATAGATAAGAAAAAAGTTTTTGTTGAGATGATGTATTCACTGTAAAAAATGTGCTGTAAATATTTTCTCCTCAAATATTTAATGAGCACATTTTTGTGCCTAACATAAAATACTATGGAGTACTGGACAGGACATTTGTGTAATGTAAAAACTTTAAGGACAAGAATTTTTTTAACTTCTGTAAACGCAGTTTCTAGAAGAGTGCCTGGCACCTGATGAATATTTGTCAAATTGACAAATGACATTCTCTCGAGCTTATAATGACTTTTTACATTTTTTAATCTTATAATAAAATTCATTCACACAAAATCCCAAGGAAGTTAGATTAATAATTACTATCCCAATTTTAGATGCAAAAACTGAGACCTGAAATAGTAACCGACTTGTGCTCTGTTGTCAGTCTAGGTCTGAGAGCACTGAGCTAACAAGCAATAAGACAGAACCTAAGCTTAGGTATTCCAGCTCTTACCCTGGTACCTTTGCCAGCACAGCATAAAGCATGTTCTCTTGTGGCATTCACTAGGTAAGGGGAATCTGGTTCTAGCACAGTGGCTGCCCTCTTCTGTTTCATTCTGATTGCTTGTTGAGTGAACTCACATATATTATTAATTATTCATTCAGCAAATACCTTTTGGGCACACACGATATGCAAGTTTATAGCTATATTATGCAGAATTAAGTCAAAGTTGGACAACTGTATCCTATCCTGAGTGAGGTAAGGACAGAAATATAAGCGTGTCTTCTGCAATAGGTCTATAGCACACTGACTTAACAGTAGTGCTTTCTTCCTCTGTAGGCAGCACAGAGTCAATGATTTTTGAGAATAACTGGGATTCCTGGGAGTGTCTGCTTATCTTAGGTGAGGTTCCATCATGCGGGGGGCAAAAAAGCTAGGCCAATTTTGATTAGCTTGGAATATAGCATGGTCAGGGCTTCCGTGAGACATATGACCACAGATTATTGAGCATCTACTATGTACTAGGCCATGTATAAGGTTCTCTAACATAGGAATAAATGCCATACTCCCTGTCTTCAAAGTGGCCCCAGACAGTGGCTAAACACTATGATAAATAAGTGGCATAAACACCATGATAAGGTATGTGACGGGTCATACTTGATCACAGAAAGAAGGCATCTAACCAAACTTAGGGCTGATCTTAAAAAACTTCATAGAGGAAAGGATGACTTATCTGAATCTTGAAGATGCATAGAGATGAGGAATGGAAATCACATTTAAGGCAAAAGGAGCAGCATATCCAAGGCCATAGTGTTTTTTGAGAACTGATAACAAATTGGAATGAATAAAGCATAAGGTATTAAAGGGCTGCTGAAAAGAGATGAGTCTGGAGGGTCAGGCAGGATCCAGGATGTGAATCCTTATTAGCTGAGATCTAGACCAGGAAAGATTCTGGGCATAGCTGAAGCTAAGGACTTACTTACAGATAGGGGTCTAAGCCGGACTTGAATGGAAGAGAGGAGTTAGGCTTGCATTGGCCAAGGATAGTTCCCAGAAGACTAGATGCACCTTACGCTTTGGATGAACGAAGTGATGTCTTCTTCCCTTCATTTATCTTTGTATCCATATATTGGATGAATTTCTGCACTCGCTGCCCATATCAAGCCAATATAAATCTTGGTTCCTTGGGACCTTTGGTATCTCTTTCTCCAAGGCCAGACCAGGGCTGTCTCTGAGTCTGAGACAATTCTTCTGATTGCCTACTCTTGAAAGAGGACTGAAAAGTAGACTCCCAGATTGAGGAACTCTCTTTTTATTTTTGCTGTATGGTAGGGGTCATATTTCATTCTTTTCCATGTGAATATCCCATTATTGCAGTACCACTTGTTGGGTTTTTTTTGTTTGTTTGTTCGTTTTTTAGTGCATGGGCCAGGAATCAAACCTGGGTCTGCATGGCAGGTGTTCTAGTTTGCTAGCTGCCGGAATGCAATATACCAGAAACGGAATGGCTTTTAAAAAGGGAAATTTAATGAGTTGCTAGTTTACAGTTCTAAGGCCGAGAATTAAAACAAGTTTATAGAAAAGTCCAATCAAAGGCATCCAGGAAAAGATACCTTGGTTCAACAAGGCCGATGAAGTTCAGGGTTTCTCTCTCAA
>PVIY010039497.1:0-23065 GCA_004026745.1 Myrmecophaga tridactyla
TGGGAGTGAAGCAAAGCTTCCTTAGCAGTATTCTGATACTGTCTTAGCAACTATTGTGCAACAATTCGCAGTGAGAGCAATTGGTAAAATCACACCCCTGGAAATAAATGACGTGCCCACAGAAAGAAAGGCTCAACAGCAGAAAGTATATGGCAGAAGCAGAAACTAGCTTGTGCTAACAGAGACCAATATATTAAGTGTATATATCTGACAGTGTTTTCCCTAGTTTTTTAGTGAGAAGGAACCAAAACTCAACTACATATCATCTATACTTGCTGTACATCAGCATGCTTATATCACTTGCATTAAAAAGTTAGCATCATTCTCAAGCTGTACTGTGAGTTCAGTCATCCTCAAAGAATGCTTTCATTGTCATCATATTACTTAATCATAATCTTCAATTATCTTATTTGTTTATAATGTGTGCTGAATGGTTGCCTCTCTCCTGCACTAGAGTGTAATTGCCAAGAGGGCAGGGGCCCTGTCTGTGTTGTTCACCATGGTTTCCCCAGAATGTAAAACAGTGTCTGGCACAGAGCAGGCACTTGATAAATATTTGCACCACAATAAGTGCCAGGTGCTATTTTAAGTCCTTTAATCTTCACATCAACTATGATGTAGAGTCTATTATTATCTCCATTTTAAAGATATGGAAATTGAGGAGCACAAAAGTTAACTAACTTGCCCAAGGTTATACAATAGTAAATGGCTGATTTAAACCCAGTCAGTCAGCTTCCAACACTGCAGTCTAACCTCTACTACCTTTAGTCAGTATGTATGAACACGTCTGTGTACATGTTACACAAATAAATGAAAACTTACTGCATTAGTTTGTAAGCTGCTGGAATGTAGTATACCAGAATTGGAATGGCTTTCATAAATGGAATTTACTAAGTTACAAGTTTATAGTTCTAAGCCTATGAAAATGTCCAAACTAAGGCATCTAGGTAAAGATGCCTTAATTTAAGAAAGGCTGATGCATCTGAAACATCTCTGTTGGCCAGGAAGGGAAGGCAAGCTGGCCCCTTGCTCCTGGGCTCTGTTGCTTTCTGCCTCTGTTCCTGTGGGGGTTTCTCACTTTCCTTCTCTGGGACTGGCTTTCATCTCTTGGCTTCCTTTGGCACTTTCCAGGTTTTGGTTTGCTTAGCACCTCGTGGTGATATCTGCTGGGCTCCAAGCATTTCCAAATATCTGTGTCTCTGTTCTCCAAGTGTTGGCATCTGTGTCAACTCTGCTCTGTGGTTTCTGTTAGTTCTGTCATTTCTAACGCTCTCCAAAATGTTCCCTCTTTTAAAGATTCCAGTAAACTAATCAAGACCCACCTGGAATGGGTGAAGTCACATTCCCACCCAGTCAAAAGGTCATACCCAAAATTGGGCATGCCACATCTCTGTGGAGACAATATAATAAAAAGTTTCCACAGGCGGGCCACAGTGGCTCAGCAGGCAGAGTTCTAACCTGCCATGCCAGAGACCCAGGTTCAATTCCTGGTGCCTGTCCATGCAAAAACAAAAAAACGTTTCCACACTACATAATTGGATCAGGATTAAAAGAAGTGGCTGCCCCATATGATTGGATTAGCTTAAGACGTGGTTCTTCTGGGGTACATAATATTTTCAAACTGGCACACTTATATTCACCTAGGTGCATGATCCATTAAATTATAGCTAAACACTTTCAAATATACTCCAAACTTCTTCTGACCATAGATAAAGTAATGATCCAAAATGAACATGACAATTATTCCATCACACAACTTGCACTGCATCAATTTTCTGTGCAACCTCAGTTGCACTGGTTGTTATATTATCCTGGCTTTATAAAACTTTATGACTGGAAAAATATCAGATTCATAAAGAGTTGTGCCTCATATATGCTTGACATTCATTTTTATAATATTTTACTAGTGCATGATTCCACATCTTTTGTGTCATATAATCTTTTGTGACTTGTTCATATTGTAATGTTCCCTGACTTAATTCAGTCAGTTTTTCTTTTCTATAAACTAGAATCTTGGGGGACATTTCAATACACTACAGAGAAAACAACTGAATATTTGAAATTGGAAGAAAATGAGGAAATCCATGGTGCTTGCACATGCTGGGCATAAATCTTATGAAGAGACATTTTGCTTCCTCGGAAAGTCATACAACCAAAGTCACATTACCACCAAAATTGGTTGAATTTTTTAAAGTCTACATAATTGGCTTGGTTGACGCCTCACTAAATTTGCTGAGCAACTAGTTACAGAACAGTCACACTTTAAAATGATCTATTCATCATATTATGCAGACAATCAAATAGTCATGCAGCCAAATCACCCTAGGTGTGCCACCCCTTTCTAGGAGGCAGTCCCCAGGGATGGTTCAGCCTCAGGGCATTCTTGGAAAACCATTGAACTAGACAGATTCTAAATTCCTTTTCAGTTCTAAAATGCTATTGCAGTCTGAGAGCAGATCACTTAGATTATGCTTAAATAATATTATACTTTTGATTCATTGATAAACCACTTTTGTTGTTCATCTAACACAAACAGATTTTTAAGCCAAATTCATGCTTTTGTAAATGGACCTTAATACAGATTGAAAACATTTAACTCAAGGGACATATTTTTGCCTGATATGAATAAATCATAGAATCTGTAAAAATCTTAAGCTTAAGACTTTAATTAGCATTCGTCCAATTAGTTAATCTCAGTAAGCCTCAGTTTTCACATATGTAAAATGTGAATGAAAATAGTAACGGTTCATAGGGTTGTTATGAGGACTGAATAAATTAAATGTCTGCCTTGCCTGATGCATAAGTACTCATCTAATGTTCATTAGTACTTCTATTAATACTACTAGTACCAGTTGTAACAGCTACCAAAATTTAGAGCCATCAATTCTGTTTTCCAAGAATTCTGTTAGTCAACACTATGTGGTTTTCAGAAACATTATTATATACAAGGATGTTACTTTCTTCTCTTAAAGTATTCAAATAATGAGCAAGGGGGAAATTAAGTCAAAAGAGTTTGGCTGTCTGATCTGATTGGAACATCTAAGGTAAGTAAAACTAAAAGCATTTGGTTTGTTTAAATAGATTTTGGTCATGAAAAACAAATGAAGAGGATCCCCTCCAAAGAAAGCCCAGTTTGTCAGTCTTCAAATGTGGGTGGCAATCCACAGAAGGAGAGTCAGCAATTTAACAACCCCATTGTGTGGAAGAAACACAAAGAGCCCATCCAGAATTGAACTGAAAAATCAGACAAGAAGCAAACAAGAGGGTGGAACCATTCACAATTTCTAACCCTGAATACATTTTTATTGAAACAGAAAAGTTGTAGGACAAGGAGAAAGAAGAGCCATAATTTTATTCCCCCTTGAGATTCAGTTGGAAGGAAGCATGCAGACTACCATAACCTGAAGTTTGGACTCTCATGGTGGTCAGTGTCACTTAGTTCTAAGATACTAATGAGAAGCAGGGCTGAAGTCCTAGCCAGCTCTCACCACTTACAATAAAACACAAGCCAGCAGCAACCCAACTGGAGACCACACTGTGGACCAAGGGGCAATCCCATCACAGTAAACTCTAGGGTGGCTTCTGAGAGGATGCAGTATAATGTTGGAAGAGTATAGAGAATTCTACATGTGCAGCTATTGGGAAATAAACCAGGTTAGGTCACATTTGTTCCTAGGGTTTATGTTTTTCTAACCTTTGCATGAGATTTTTTCCATATTTATAAGAACAAAAATGAAGATAATCTGTTTTGTGCATCTTCTATATTCCAGGCACAGTGTTAACCACTGTGATGATTAGATTCTGGTGTCAACTTGGCCAAGTGATGATGCCCTGTTGTCTGGTCAGGCAAACACTGGCCTGACTATCATATCACTGCAAGGCTATTTTGTGGCTGGTTGATAAACTGGAAGGCTGGTGTATTAAATCATCAGTTAGTTGACTGCATCTGTGGCTGATTACATTTGCAATCAACCGTGTCTCCCACAATGTGATAATCCAATCAGTTGAAGGTTTTTAAGGGAGGAGAGAGACTCTTTCACTGCTTCTTTAGCTAGCGAGCCTCTCCTATGGCGTTCATTCAGATGCTTCATCACATCTGCCAGCTTCACAGCCTAACCTACAGACTTTGGACTCTTCCATTTCTATCGTCACCTTTATAAACCTCATTTTTACAGATCTCTCCTGTTGGTTCTGTTTCTCTAGAGAACCCTGACTAATACAACCACTTTGTAACTTTTATCTTGTTTAACACTCACAACGTTATAGGGTGGGTGCAATTATTAGTTCTAGTTTACAAACAAAGAAACCAAAGTTTAAAGACATTTATCAACATGCCCAGGTTCACACAGCTTGTGACGAGCACAAATGGGATTTGAAACTATTTGATGCCAGGCAAGGAGTATGATTTTATATTTTATAGTAACTTTTCATTTCATTTTATTACCCTTGAAATTTGTGTTCATCAAAAAACAAAACAAAACAGAAAATAGAGGTAAAATAAATATGTCCTACATTAAAAGGTTCAATTTGCTTAAGCAAAGTTCTTTATTTGAACATACTACCCAGCAGTTGTTTTGTACATAATCTTTTCTTACTGGGAGGTTAATCTCTAGACAACTTTTATCCTCCACATTCCTAGGGCAGTTTTTGAACATAATGGACATTCAATTGTACATGGACCACATAAATCCAAGAAAAAACTTTTTGTTGGGGTCATCAAGTTAGCATGGTAACACCTCACGGTTATTTCCTAACTGCAGCCATGCTGTTCCCAGAGTTGGGTGGTAGTACTTTATCAGCCCAATCTCTGAGATACAGTGGCACAGCAAGATTACAAGCTCTGTCAGAAAATTCAGTTAAGATTGACCTTCATGGAAGTATCGCTCTTTTTTTTTTGATCCTCAAAGCATATTTGAGTAGTAACTTACAGACACTAAAAACTTGCTTTTCTTTTTGAATATTGTACTTGATTTGGGGGAAAATAGGCATGGCAAAAGAAAGAACAAAGGGAATACAGTTGACAGAGAACAAAAGTTATCAAACAGAAAGTTTAGGTCAGGGACTTCTACTCTCTAGGTAGATCCAAGCATTCCTTCCAACATTTGATCTTGCTCTTTCCTTTCCATCTATGGTGGAGATTTATTCCTTTGCATGCCCAAAAGATGTTCTCTCAGAGAATTGCTTCTCATTCGCTTCCAAATATGGTGGTGCATGATGCCAGACAAAGTCAAATGCATACTCCACCTTCCTAGCCAAAGTAATTGGCCTAGGAATGGGGACAGAACTCAGACCAATCAGGGTATGTCTGTGGATTTTTGTCTAAATAGAACTGGCAGAAAATAGCTCTGTTCCTTGCAAGACGTAAGGCTACAATAACTACATTAGCCCTGAGCTGCCTGCGGCTAGCTTCAGGCTACAGTAATAAAGGCAGAAATCAGAAATGGAGGAGTGTAGAGGAGTGGTTTGTGTGTGTGTGTGTGCTCATGTATGTGTGTGTGTGTGTGTGTTATGTGAAAGAGAGAGAAAGAAAGAGAGACAGAGACAGAGAGAGAGACAGAGAGTTTGAGACTGAAATTCACTGCCTCCGGGCCAAATTTACTTTCTAAAGTTTGGTTGCAGGGGCAAATAAATTGCCCTTTTACATAGCTAATTCAAGGTGGAACTTTGTCATTAGCCAAAAGAATCCTGACTAATTGTCAAAACTCAGGGTGTTAAGTAAACAAAATCCCTAAAATACGTATTCTCCAGCTTCCATTTCTTGACATCTGTTTTGAAACATTTGCCATTCAGCCCACTTTACCATAGAGTTATTGGCCTTTTCTTCTTAAATTTTAGAAGCTCTTTACATATTAGGGATAGTAACTTTTCTCAGTACATTTTGTAAATACCTATTCCCAGTCTGTCATTTTTATTTTTACTTTGTTTATAGTATTTTTTACCATGGAAATTTAAAAAAAATTCATGTAATAAAATGTACATCTTTTCTCTTATTGCTTCTAGATTTTGAGTCATAGTTGGGAATATAATTCTATTCCTAAGTTATAGAGGAATTCACCAGTGCTTTTTCTAGTACATGCATGGTTCCTGTGGCATAGCAAGATTACAATTTAATTGTAATCTTAATTTACATATCTGAACCATTGGATATTTGTTCTTTTTCTCTTTAACTCCAATTTTATATTTCTCCATTAGGGATGCCACATCTATTGTATAATAAATTTCATTATGCACCTGCATCTTTCTCTGAATTTTCTATTTTTTCCATTGATTTTTCTGCCTATTTATGTGTAAATATTAAGCTGTTTTAGTTATAAAGGCTTTAAAGTATATTTTTAAAAATGTAAAATGGTTTCCCCCCACAATTGCTGTTCTTTTTCAGGATTTATCTGGTTATTCTCCCTTGTTTTTATTCCCGCTGATCTTTATAATCAAGTCTTTTAGACCCAGAAAAAAGCTTAAAAGTATTTCATTAGGAGTGAGTTGAATTTATAAATTAACTAAAGGAGAACTGACATCTTTACAATACTGGTCTCTCCTTTCTCTCCCAGAATATTGTATGTCTTTCCATTCATTCATATCTAGTTTTATATCTTTCAGAAGTACTTTGGATTTATAATTACTGGACATTTCCTGTTAAAATTATGTAAAGGTATTTTCTTCTCTTTTCTCTATTTCCAATCATAAAGGGAGTCTTATCTTCAATTATATATTCTAACTGATTTTTGTATTTATGTGTGTGTGTCAGTTTGAAAGTATTATGTACCCCAGAAAAGCCATGTTTTAATCCTGATCCAGTCTTGTGGGAGCATCCATTTCTTTTAAACCTGATTCAATACTGTAAATTGGAGAACTTTGATTAGATTATCATCTTTGGAGATGTAACACACCCAGTTGTGGATGTCATCTTTTGATCAGGTGGAGATGTGACTTCACCCATTCCAAGAGGATCTTGACTAGTTTAATGAATCCTTTAAAAAATGAAACATTTTAGAGAGAGTGCAAAATGACAGAAATCTCAGAACCAACAGAGAGAGGGAGCCAACGGAGACTTCAGAGCCACGCCGACATAGATGCTGACGCTTGGAGAACAGAAACACTGATGTTTGGAGATGCTTGGAGCTCAGAAGATGTTGCCATGAGATGTTTAAGCAAACCAGAACCTGGATAGAGCCAAGGGAAGCCAAGAGATGAAGGCCAGCCCCAGAGAAGCAAAGTGAGGAACCCCCACAGGAACAGAGGCTAAAAGCAACAAGCTCCCCCAAAATAAATAAATAAATAAATAAATAAATAAATAAATAAATAATAAATACAACAAGCCCAGGAGCAAGGGATAAGCAGATGACAGTCACATGATTACCCTTTAACAGAGGTGTTCCAGACCTATTGACCTTCCTTGAATTAAGGTATCTTTTCCTGGATGCCTTAGTTTGGACATTTTTATAGGCTTAAAAGCAGAAAATTGCAATTTATTAAATTGTCTTTTTTAAAAGCTGTTCCATTTCTGGTATATAGAATTCCAGCAGCTTGCCAACTAAGACAGTGTACATATACACTGTTGATTTTTTTTTTTTTTTTTTTTAGGTGCATGGTCTGGGAATTGAACCTTGCTTTCCTTTCTCCTGCATGGAAAGCAAGCATTCCTTCACTGAACCACTACACTGTTGATTTTTTAATCTTCATTTAAAATAACATTCCCTGTTATTTTATCAGTGTGTCTTTATTGGTTGTAATAGTTTTCCATTGATCCTTTTGAGTTTTACAGATATATACTCACATAATGTCCAAAAACATATAGTTTTACCTCTTAATTTCCTATTCTATGCCACTATTGCTTTTTCATGTCTAATTGTACTGGTTAGTTTCTGCAATGTAATATCAAATGTTAGGAAGATAGTAACATCTGACTTTAGAGGGAAAACATTTTAATGTTAAATAGTAGATATTTTGACATTAAGTATTAAACATTAAAGTTTCCCCAGCTTGAGAGCTCATGCAAATTTATTTTAATGTGCTAAAGAATTTTATCTAAGATTTTTTAAAAATCAGCATATGAATTTATGGCATCTATGGAGATGACCTTATGATTTTTCTTCTTTTCATTAATGTAATGAATTATAATATTAAATTTCCTAACATCAACCACCATTGCAATCTTAAAATAAAATCCACTTGGAAATGATCCATTTAAAAAATATGTTGTTGGATTATCCTGGCTAATATTTTAAGATTTAAGTTTGCTTTTCTAAGAGAAAATTTGGCAAAATTTTGATAGATGTCATGGAAATAAGAGAGACTAGAAGATAATTGCAAAAATCTAGGAGATGGGTTTCTAAGGAAACCAACTAAGGTAGGAGTTTTTTGTAATTTCTGTTTCATATCACTCATCCTCATTAGTCTATAAATCCAAGGAGAACAAGGCCCTGTCATTCTTCTTCATTGCTGTGTCTCCAGATCCCAATACAGTTGACAATATACTCAATCAATGAATGAATACAGAAATAATGAATAAAAGGGATTAAACAGAAGTAATAACCAAGGTGATGTTTACCAAGCAGTGTCAATAGGGCATAGGGACTGAATGTGAAAGATTAGGGAGACAAACTTAGGTGATATTCCCATTAATTTTGGAAATTTAAGAAATAAAACTAATTTGGCGATGGGTAAATAAGATATTGATAGTGAATTTGGGTATATCACCTTGAGGTTTCTGTAGGACATCTGCATAGTTAAGGCCCTATTCAAGGAAATAACTCTACTTGGAATATTTATTGGGCCTTTGTTTTTTGTCAGATATTATCCTAAGTGCATTTACATGGATTGTTACATTTTAACATAACAAAGGATAGATATGATTGTCATCATTCTTAAATTTCAGGATAGGAAACTAAGACAAAACTGAGTTAATAATTTACCAAGATTGCCCAACCACTAAGAAATAGAATCAGGATTTGAACCATGTCAATCTAACACCATACCCTAAATATAACCTCTATGCAATACCACTTCCTAGGAAATGATGAGCAACCAGTATACCCATTGTACTTGAAATATTGGGGATGAATTAAATTGTCCTTCAAGAACGTATAGAGCAGCAATGGAAAGTGAAAAGAAAAAAATAAGAGAGCAAAAAAATTTAAGAAGCAAGCAGAAGAAGAGTAACCCCGAAAAATATTGGGAAGACTCAAGCAGAGATGGAGAAAAAACAAGGAGAAATCATGCCATAGAGCCAGGGAGAAGAGAGCTTCAAGAGTGATGAGGGCTTTCAGTGGAGAATTTGGCTTATTTTCTGACCCTGATTCATTATTTTTAAGTTATAAAAATTTCCCATGCCAGTCAATCCCATTTGTTCTTTTATTTTTTACACACACACACACACACAAATTAAAAGTACATGGTGAAATATTGCAAGATATCCACAGCTAACTTAAGGAAAGAAAATTTTCACAAAAATATCAAACAGCAAGAATTCATTTTTTCATGATAAGAAAAGATCATTATGTTAACTTAGGAAATTTATAAACTTTAAATTTTACAAGCCTATGCTGTGTAAATATATTGTAATTCATTCATTTCAATAAAAGTAATGTTCAACTCCACAAAGTAGTTTGGATAATTGGAATTATAATCTCAGCAGATCCTACAATTCAGTTTTTATAATTCTTAATTTTTATAATTTTATAATAAAACAACATTAAACACTCTGATATAACATTATTCTACCAGCTCAGTATTCTTCGTTATCATCGTGCTCTCCAATTCGAGGTGCCATATAAAGAATAAATAACCACAATAGTGATCAAATGAATAAACAATATACCAAACTTTTTTAAAAAAATGCAGTATAAGGAGTTCAACATAGCAGTAAATTTATTAGCTTTGCTTTGTGACCTGTATGTCATTTCTTCTCTTGTAAGATATGTGAAGCAAGATCAATGAGGTTATTTATTTGGCCTTGGTTGAAAAACATTTCAGAGCAACATTTTCATTTATCTTCATAGTCATTTAGATGCAATTTGTTACCCAGTTTTGTGATTCTACTTTATATTTTATGGAGTTGATTCGATTCCAGAATTGCTTTCAGAATCATCCATCTTGTATAAGGGAAAGCTTTAATCCTTCCATCTCTATGCCAGGAGAACTGTCATAGAAATCAGGTCCCCCAAATAAATTCTTCAATAGCAGGAAGGATGGAGAGAAGGAAGCAACAGAATTTTATGTTTCTGTAATTAATAATTCTGTATGATCTTATAATGTTTCCTTTCATTAAATAATTTGTTACATATGGTAACATCTGCCATCTAGTGGCTGATCTAGCTGCTATATAATTAATCAGAAAAAAATTTATCTTTATGTGAATAACATGGAGAAGGACAAAGTTTTGATTATTGTATCTTTGGCCATTCTTGTTTTTTTCCATGTTGCTAACAAGATATAAAATAAAGATTTTTAAATAACATCTGTTTTTTTAATTAGAGAAATTGTGGGTTTACAGAAGAATCTATAAAAATATAAATTTTTAATTTAACAAACTATTGTTTTACTGCCAAATTTGATCTAATAATAATTCATTTCCTTTTGTGGGTATCTTCAAAATAAAAAGGAAATGTAAAAAGAGAAAATTAAAAATACAGAAAGAAAGAAAAATAAAACAGCATTTTTTCACCTGCCACAACAAAAGGCATAAAACAGTATACAATTTAATTGTAATTAAATATTAATTAAGTATCAAATTATTTCAGTTCTAGGGTGATTTCTGTTTGTCATTGAACAAATGTTAATTTATTCTTATTTTAAACATAGAATAAATAAAATGGATAAATATCAATGGAAACTTAATAGGTAAAAACAAGTGTATGAATTACCTCCTTTTCACTAGAGTTAAAATATTATACACAAATACTTCACTATCTAAACTGATAGAATTAACTGATAGTTTTCATGCCAAAAGCAATGATAAATTTTCTACCCTTATAATACCCAATCCTCAGCAGCACTTGACACAGCTGACAGATCCCTCTCCTTCTAGAAGCACTTAATTTGGCTTCTGGAACATCATACTCTTCTGTAGAATTTGAGGGGACTAGTGCAAAATACTAAAAAATATGTCCTTTGTTCAGAAGGTAAGGAAAAATGCCATCAAGGTAATAAAATCCAAAGCTTTCTCCTTCCTTCTGTGGTTTCTCTCTTGATTTTACGTGCTTTCAATGTCACTCTTAAGTAAAGAAAAATTTAAATTTTAAATTATTAGCATGAAATTTTTTATAACCACCAAGCAAAAATTCCCCTCACCCCTTACCACCATCCCCAGGCAAAATCTATTTACTTTCTACCTCTGCAAATTTGTTATTTCTAGACATTTTATATTTGACATAATATAACATTTGTTCTCATGTGCCTTGCTTATATTTCACTCAGCATAATGCTTTTAATGTTCATCTGCATTGCAACATATCTCAGAATTTCATTCCTTTTTGTGGCTCAATAGTATTTCATTTATGTATGTTTCATGTTTCGTTTAACCATTCATTTCTTCATGGACACTTGGGTAGTTTGCTTTTGGCTATTGTGAATAATGCTTCTATGAACTTTGCTGTACAAGTATCTGTTTGAGTCCCTTTCTTTGGAGGTATCCCTATGGTCCAGTTGGTAAGCTGCCAGAATGTGATATACCAGAAACAGAACAGTTTTTAAAAAGGGAAATTTATTAAGTTGCAAGTTTTCAGTTCTAAGGCCATGAAAATGTCCAAATTAAGGCACCAACAAGAGATTACCTTTGCTCAAGAAAGGCTGAGCAAAGGATTGCTTTCTCACCTGGAAGGGCGTATGGTGCCGTCTGCTAGCTTTCTCTCCCAGCTTCTTGTTTCATGAAGCACCCCTAGGGGTGTTTTTCTTCTTCATCTCCAAAGGTCTCTGGCTGTGTGGACTCCAAAGCTTTTTCCAAAATGGTTCCCTCTTAAAGGGCTCCAGGAAGCAACCCCACCTTGAATGGGTGGAGAAACATCTCCATGAACCCATCTAGTCAAAAAACCAAAAGATGGTGCCTCACATCTCTATGGATAATCAAAAAGCTCCCACCCAGCAATATTGAATGAGGATTAAAGGATGTGGCTTTTCTGGGGTCCACCACAGATTTAAACCAGCACAACCTAGGAGTGGAATTGCTGGGTCATATAGTAATTCTGTATTTACCTTTTTGAAGAATTGCCTTTCACAGAAGCTGCACCGTTTACATGCATTAGTATTGTGCCATTTTGTAAATGTCTTGTACCCAAGAAAAGCCAAGTTCTTTAATCCTCATTCAATATTTCTGGGTGGGATCTTTTTTTATTGTTTCCATGGAGATGTGACACACCCATTCAAGGTGGGTGGTACCTTTTGATTAGGTGGCTTCCATGGAGATGTGTCTCCATCCATTCAGGGTGGGGTTGCTTATTGGAGTTCTTTAAGTGGGGACCATTTTGGAAAAAGATTTACAGCCAATAGAGCCCACACAGCCAGAGACCTTTGGAGATGCAGAAAGAAAACACCCCTGGGGAAGTCACTGAAGAAGCCTGGAGAGAAAGCTAGCAGACCTCACCATGTGCCTTTCAGGTTGTGAGAGAACCCAGAACATCACTGACCTTCTTTAGCCAAAGCATCTTTCCCTGAATGCCTTAGTTTGGACACTTTTATAGCCTTGCCTTAATTTGGACATCTTCATGGCCTTAGAACTGTAAACCATTTACACATAGTAATTCTACATCAATTTACCCTATGAACCTCTGCCTCCCCTAGCTAACAATCCATCATTAACCTCATTACTTTAACATAAGAGTCTTTGATTTTTCTTCTTCAACCCCCCTAGATATAATCTAAATGCGAATCCTGTCACCTTTGCCTTTATAATTTATCTCCAGTTCAACTGCCTGCTTTGGGAGAAATCCAAGACACTATTACTTCTTGCCTGAACTACTGTAATGTCCTCCTCACCAGCCTTCCTGTCTCCGTTTGGTCTCTCTAATTCTTTTTTTTTTTCCCCCACATAGCAGCCAGACTAATCTTGCAAGATGAGAATCGTTTCACAAGTGTTTCCTGTTTAAATTTCTTTTATGACTTCCTCACGTTTTCAATAAAATCCAAATTCCTCACTATGGGCTGAAGGTTTCTCAAATGATCTTACCAAGCCTATTCCCTGATCTCATCCCTTCTCAGGCCTCACCAGTCCCCGGTGCTCCAACAGTTTTGCCTTTTTCTTTGCCATAAACCTCCCAAGTTTCCTCTTCAAGGGTTTTCACTCACTGTTTCCTCTGCCTTGAGTACTTCTCCCCACCCCCAATCTTCAAATTTTCCACTTTTTTTTTTTGGTAATTCAATTACCACTAAATATCATCTTCTTAGAGAAGCCTTTCCTGGCCACTCTTTCTAAAATAGCATCCTTGCCCTGCTCCCCAACTCACATGCTCTACCCATTACTCTGTTTATGTTCTTCAGAGCACTTATTTCTAATTGTATTCTTCTCTTATTTAGCTTTCTTATTGTTGTCTGTCTCATAAACTAGATTATGACTCCAAGAGTGCAGGGTTTTGTTCATTGTCTGCTGTATCTTCTGGACTTGGTAAAATGCCTAACACATAGAAGACAAAATTTGCGGGATGAATAAATCGATTTCATCTTTTTTTTTAACCTTTTTTTTTTATTGTGTAGTATAACATATATACAAAGCAAAGAAATAAAAAATCAATCGTTTTCAAAGCACTCTTCAACAAGTGATTACAGGAAAAATCCCAGAGTTTGTAATGGGCTGCCATACGATCCTCTCAAAGTTTTCCTTCTAGCTGCTTCAGAATATAGGAGGCCAGAGGGCTTAAATTTTTTTTTAATCATCACAATTGACTTTTTTTCCTTCTGTTTTTTTGAACAATAACATATATAAAAAAGCTATAAATTTCCAAGCACAGCACCACAATTAGTTGTAGAACATATTTCAGACTTTGGCATGGGTTACAATTTCACCATTTTCTTCTAGCTGCTCTAACATACTGGAGACTAAAAGAGATATCAATTTAATGACTCAGCATTCATATTCTTTTGTTAACTCCTATCTTCTACATATAATTCTACCATCACCTTTGATCTTTCCATACCTCTCATTGGGGTTGTTTGGGCTATGACAATTCTAAGTTTTTTATATTGGAAGAGTCTGCCACTAATATGGGGTAGGGGAATGGAACTATCTGATGTTCTGGAGAGGCTGTGCTAGGTTTCAGGACTTATCTGGACCAGGGACCCATCTGGAGGTTGTGGGTTTCTGGCAAGTTACCCTAGTGCCTGGAACCCTTGTGGAATCTTATATATTACCCTAGGTGTTCTTTAGGATTGGCTGGAATGGTCCTGGTTGGGGGTTGGCAGGTTATGATAGGTAGTAAGATCTATCTGAAGCTTGTGTAAGAGCAACCTCCAGAGTAGCCTCTCAACTCTATTTGAACTCTGTCTGCCATTGATACCTTATTAATTATACTTTCTTCCCCCATTTGGTCAGGATGGAATTGTTGATCCCATGATGCCAGATCTGGATTCATCCCCTGGAGTTCTCTACCACGTTGCCAGGGAGACTTTCACCCCTGGATGTCATGTCCCACATAGGGGGGAGGGCAATGATTTCATTGCAGAGTTGGGCTTAGAGAGACTGAGGCCACATCTGAGCAACAACAGAGGTCCTCCAGAAATAACTCTTAGTCTAAGCTTCTATGCTACCTACATAAACTTCACATGAGTAAGCCCCATGATCAAGGACATGGCTGTGCTGGTTTGAAAGGAAGTATGCCCCCTAAGAAAAGCCATGTTTTAATACAAATCCCATTTCATAAAGGTAGAATAATCTCTATTCAATACTGTATGTTTGAAACTGTAATGAGATCATCTCCCTGGGTGATGTGATTTAGTCAAGAGTGGTTGTTAAACTGGATTAAAGGACAACATGTCTCCACCCATTTGGGTGGGTCTTGATTGGTTTATTGGAGTCCTATAAAAGAGGAAACCTTTTGGAGAGAGATTCAGAGAGAGCAATACTACGAAGTAGAGAGTCCACCAGCCAGTGACCTTTGGAGATGAAGAAGGAAGATGCCTCCCCGGGGAGCTTCATGAAACTGGAAGCCAGGAGAGAAAGCTAGAAGATGACGCTGTATTTGCCATGTGCCCTTCCAGCTGAGAGAGAAGCCCTGACTGTGTTGGTCTTGTGCCTTCTCACTTGAGAGAGAAACCCTGAACTCCATTGGCCTTCTTGAACCAAGTTATCTTTCCCTGGATGCCTTTGATTGGACATTTCTATAGACTTGCTGTGATTGGGACATTTTCTGGGCCTTAGAACTGTAAATCAGCAACTTATTAAATTCCCCTTTTAAAAAGCCATTCTGTTTCTGGTATATTGCATTCCAGTAGCTAGCAAACTAGAACAATGGCCTATTGATTTCAGTGTCCCTAAAGTTTGATACAGTATCAAGGGATTCCCTGATGGTAAGGTTTAGTAGTTCCATAGTCTTCCTCCCCTTCTTCAGGGGACTTGCCAATACTTTTTGATTATCTGGTTAATATACTCTAGGATATTTCCAGGCATTACAACAATCTATACAGGATTAAAGGACTTCTTTCTTATTCTATACTCCCTGTGTTTCAGTTGTTCAAATGAGCTATACAGATAGCTTGAATCAGATTATGCACTACAGAAAGTTTCAGTTCCAAATCAAATAAACCTTTCTTCCATTGGTCTCAAAGAGTATGTGTGGTTCTAAAATATAGACACTGTCTTCCTTACCCCTATGTTCTGAATTACTTTAAGCCCAAACTGTTCGGCTTCGTTCTTATCTCTAAATATCAGGGTATACACATATAAAACAACCTCTCAAAATCCAGAAATAATAATCACCATTCTATGTCTGCTCTAAAATCTTACAATCTAGGCACCTGTTTTCTTATAAGTATTTTCTAAAGGTGACCATACCATTGTTGTTTTTTTTTTGTTTCTGGCTTATTTTATCTCACCAAATGTCCCACATGTTCATTCACATTGTTGCATGCCTCACAATATTGTTCCTTTTTGTAGCAGCACAGCCTTTGTTCATAAGTATACACCATTGTTCATGAATCTACTTCTCCATAAGCGCATTCTTCAGCCACCTGCATTCATCGGGCATCATGTATAGTGCCCAAAGTCCAGAGTCCATCAACATTCTCAGTTTTAGATAGTTTCATTGTTCCCAAGAGATAGAAAACCAATAAACACACTTTCACCAAATAGGAAATCTAAACTGCCTATTAACTCTTGTCCCTCACCCCATTATTTACCTCTGCTGTTGCTGTGGTAGTGCTGATGGTTTCCTTTTGAACATAGCTCATAGCATGCTATAGCATTTCCCCCCTGTATCCTGAACTTGAACATTCTTTATACAAGAATCATATCTTTGAAGTAATTCTTACAAGAACTCATTCATACATCCAGTGTGAGTCAGTGGGACATGTAGGTCTATACAATCCCTTTCAATTCTTGTTCATCTTCAATATGGTAATATTACTTCTAGACCCACTAGTGAATCACCTTCACTCCTATCTATTCCCTTACATTGGAGTTCAACCTCATTAGCTAGTGTTTCACCCATCTCTAGTTTCTATGTATCTCTAAGTCCCCTGTATTCTGTATTGTAAGTCTCTGATTATACCTTTATGCTGGTTATAAAAGTGGAATCATACAGTATCTGTCCTTTTATGTCTGGCTAATTTCGCTTAGCATTAAGTCCTCAAGGATCCATCTTGTCGTGTGCTTAAGGACGTCATTTTGTCTTTCTGCTGCATAATATTCCATCTTATGTATGTACCATATTTTGTTGATCCACTCATCTGTTAATGGATATTTGGTTTGTTTCCATCTTTTGGCAATTGGAAATAATGCTGCTATGAACATTGGTGTGCAAATGTCTGTTTGTGTCCTTGCTTTCAGCGCTTCTGGGTATATACCAAGTAGTGTTATTGCTGGGTCACAGGGCAGCTTAATATTTAGTTTCATAAGGAACTGCCAAACAGTCTTATGCAGTGGCTGGCTGCACTATTGTACAGTCCCACCTGCAGTGCATAAGTGTCCCAATTTTTCCACATCCTCTCCAACATTTGTAGTTCCCTGATTTTTTTAATAGCAACCATTCTTATAAGTGTGAGGTGGTATCTCGTTGTAGTCTTGACCTGCATTTCCCTTATAGTCAGCGAAAATGAGCATCTTTTCATGTACTTTTGAGCCATCTGTATTTGCTCTTCAGAAAAATGCCTATTCCTATCTTTAGCCCATTTTATAATTGGATTGTTTGTTCTTTTGCTGTTGAGTTGTATGATTTCTTTATATATACAGGAAATCAAAGCTTTGTCTGATATGTGATTCCCAAATATTTTCTCCCATTGAGTTGACTGCTTCTTTGCCTTTTTTGACAAAGTCTTTTGAGGTGCAGAAGCATTTGATTTTGAAGAGTTCCCATTTATCTATTTTTTCTTTTGTTGCTTGTGCTTTGGGTGTAAAGTTTAGGAAACTACCTCCTATTACTAGGTCTTGAAGATGTTTCCCTACATTTTCTTCTACAAGCTTTATGGCTCTAGTTCTTATTTTTAGGTGTTTGATCCACTTTGAGTTAATTTTTGTGGGGTGTAAGATAGGGGTCCTCTTTCATTCTCTTGTCTATTGATATCTAGTTCTTCTGTGCCCAATTATTGAAAAGACTATTTTGTCCCAGTTCAGAGTTTTGGCGGACCTTATCAAAAATTAGTTGCCCATAGATTTGATGGTCTATTTCTGCACTCTCATTTAATTTCTTTGGTCAATTCTTCTGTCTTTGTGCCAGTACCAGGCTGTTTTGACCACTGTGGCTTTATAATACATTTTAAAGTAGGGGAGTGTTAATCCTCCCACTTCATTCTTCTCTTTTAGGATGCTTTTAGCTATTCGGGGTGTTTTCCCATCCAGATGAATTTGGTTGTTAGCTTTTCCAAATCTTCAAAGTAGGTTGTTGGAATTTTGATGGGTACTATAGATCAATTTGGGGAGAATTGATCAATTTTATCTTTGTATCTGTGGAATCTAGCATAGCACACTGCTTGTCACAATCCAACCACTCAATATATACTATGGGAGGAAGTAAGGAAGGGTGTTGAAAGGAAAAATCAAACGTTTTACAGTAGTTAGTTTATTTCTATGTGATTTCCATCTAAAATACTGAAGTTAGATTAATCTTTCCAGCTAAAATACCATATGTTTAAAAAGTTAAAATGATGTACAGAGTAAGTTAAAATTTAAAAATATATCTTATTTTGCTAATACAGCTGAAATTGTTTTGGAGGGGGTGTAGGATTAGGACTTGCAAGAATTCCTTACCTTTTTGTTCTTTTACTTTTAGCTCCAATCTACTCTACTAAAAAATGCACTCAGACAAAATAGTTAAATCCCTATATAGTTTTAATAATCTCACAGGCAGAAATCAAATTCAGATTTGAATTATGCTTTGTGGATGGATGACTGATTGCCCTATGAATATCCAAATGACATGACATTGCTTTTGTTGATAAATACGATGTTGTATTTTCATCTATCATGCATGAAAATTGAAAAATCTAATTACTATAACCTTTAGAAAACAAGCACTTGGAAAATCTCTTTAAGTGCAAGAAAAGCAATATTACATTTCAATGAGACTAAGCCTAATTCAAATAGATGTTCTGTAAATATAGAGTGAATGAATTTGCATGTCTTTTGACTTTGTAATTCAGAATACATGCATTTACTGAAACAGCTGTTTCATTATGAATAAACTCAGCTGGACAATAGAATTAAGAATTAAAGATAGATGGGTAAGTTAGTAGATATAGCTAAATGGGTACAGTTATAATATGATTTGTTTTTTACTTGTGTGCTTACCTTGTAGCTATCTCCTCCTGAACCGGCACTCCACATTGAATTACACACTTTCAGTGCTGGTTAAGTCCTTTTGGGTTAAGTTCAATAAACATTTATTAAATACCTAGCATATGTGACAACATATGTGAGAAGTACTATACTAAATCTTGGAAATGTAATCATGAGCAAGACATATTTCCTGCCTTCTGAGGCTCACAGCTTAGCAGGAAAACTAACAAATAAAGTATAATTTCAACATAATTATAATACAGAGATACAATAAAGGTCTGTGCAAAATAATAAGGGTAAGCTATGAAGTAAATTATCTTGAATAACAGACAGGACTTAGCCGTGTGGAAGGGTTGAGGTTTGTTGAGAGTGTTACAGAAAGGGGAAACAGAATGAGACAAAATACATGTGTCTTGGAAATATTTAAAATGTTCAAAATAGACCATCACAATAATTAGGTATATTGTTGAGGATGAAGGAAGAATAGAGTAGTGGTAAGTGATGAGACTTTTGATCTAGACATTAGCCAAATCATAGAAACCTTTAAGTGTCATGCTAATAATCTTAGGCATCAAGCTGTCAGCAATGGCAAGCCTGTGCAGGGTTTGAAGCAAGGGAATTATTTAGAACAGAGATGTCAAATAAAGCTGTGCTTCTCAAACTGTGAATTCACACAGATTACCTGGGCTCGTCCTCACTGCAGATTTGAATTCATTGTTTCTGGAGGGGTCCTGCATTCTCAACACAATCCCAGATGATGTGCAGGCTCCTTTAGGCAGCTCCTTTAGGCACACCCTATGGAGCAAGCATGATGGCAGGGATATCACGGTCAGGAACAAGGATGAGGGCATAGGTCAAAGCAGCACAATCATCAGAGATATTTGGGGAATAAATTGAAATGATGTTTTTTTTGCTTGATTTGTCCAACATACTTTTAGTTTTTCTCATGATTGGTCTTTATTTTTTTGTTTATGGCACTTTTAAAAAACTTTTTAATTGTGTAGTATAGCATATACACAAAGCAAAGAAATAAAAAAACAATAGTTCTCAACATATTCTTCAACAAGTGGTTACAGGACAAATCCCAGAGATTGTCACAGGCTACCACAGGATCATCTCATATTTTTCCTTCTAGCTGCTCCGGAATATAGGAGCTAGAGGGCTTGTCATGGTCAGGTTCATGTGTCAATGTGGCTAAGTAGTGGTACCTGTTTGGTTGGGCAAGTGCTGGCCTGTCTGTTGCGATGAGGACATTAATTAAATCATGATCACATCAGCTGCATCTATAGCTGATTCCATTTGTAAGCAGCCAAGGGGAGTGTCTTCTGCAATAAGTGATGCTTAATCTAATCACCAGATTAAGGAGGATTCAGAAGAGACAGGCTCTTCTTCCTGCTTTGGTTGGCGAGCCTCTCCTGTGGAGTTGTCCAAGACCCTCCATCAGAATCATCAACTTCACAGCCTGCCCTGCAGATTTTGGACTCTGCATTCCCAAGGTTACATGAGACACTTTCATAAATTTTATATTTGCGAGTGTTTCCTGTTGATTCTGTTTCTCTAGAGAACCTTAACTAATACATCTTGGTACCAGGAGTGGTTCTTAAGAAACAGAATTTTAAAAATGGGTTCTTATGAATGGTTTTCTACTCTAACTGGACTCAAAGGCACTAAGGGCTCTGATTCCGATAATCAGAATGATACTCCCAATCCTTGGAGTGAGTTGGCAAAAGAGATATTCAAAATATCACCATTCAATTCTCCTCATGCTTCGCTTGTATGAAGCCAGGCTCTTGGGGATAATGTTTTTGACACCTTTATGGAGTTTTGTGAAATTTAGAGGTATAGAGATGTTGGCTGGTTGTTGTTAGATATGCTGGATATATTAAGGAGTGAAAGGGATGGGTTTAAGGCTTCAAACGAGAAGCTTAAGTGCCATCTGACAGTGGTAGAAGTTTCTATGAGTATCCTGAAAGAAAATCTTATTTTCTGTAGCAGTAGACTTGAGAGCTCTGAAAATCAGACTCAGAATCTTATTGTTAGAGTAGCAACTTTACAACATAAGCTAAAATCTCAATGTTGCATGGTGTCTGCCATTAAAGTGAGGGCATTGATTGGAAAAGAGTGGGATCCTGAAAGGTGAGATGGTGACATATGGATTGATAATGATGTCGGGGGTGAGGTTGAAACCCTAGGTCATGCTGAGTCTTCTCTAGATAACCCTGTAAAAGTCTGCCCTGAGGACATAGGTCCCCCCCCTCCAGCCTACTTTGAGGAGTTGGCCATCCAACCCCCTCTTGAAGGGATTAGCCCTAGAGTGATCAATCCTGTTTCACCAGATGAAACTGCAAATGAAGGCCCTGAAGCAAATGGTTTGGAAGATATTTCTAATTCTTTTCGTAACCCACCCCCACCACCCCTCATTTCTTCCAGACCTATAACTAAAGTCCCAACAAACCCCTAAAGGTGAGGTACAAAGTATCACACAGGAGGAGGTACATTATACTCCAAAAGAACTGTGTGAGTTTTCCAATTTATACAGCCAGAGATCAAGGAAATATGTGTGGCAATGGATTTTAAGGGTGTGGGACAATGGTGGGAGGAATATAAGGCCGGATCACGCTGAATTTATTGATAGGGGCCCAATAAGCAGAGATTCTGCATTCAATGTTAGCTCGAGGGCTTAGAATAGGTATTAACACTTTGTTTGGATGGTTGGTTGAAACATGGATCAAAAGGTGGCCGACGTTACCTGAGGTCGAAATGCCAGAACTGCCCTTGTATAATGTAGATGAGAGGATCCAGAGGCTTAGAGAGATTGGAATGTTAGAGTGGATTTATCATGCAAAACTTGCTCTTACACCCCAGGAATGTCCAGAGGATGCACCTTTTACCAGAACAGTGAGAAATAAATTTGTGAGACTAGCACCATCATCCCTGAAGAGCTCTGTGGTTGCACTTCTCTGTAGGTCAGATATTACTATAGGAACTGCTATCACTGACAGCACTGCTGACACTGCTGGAATCCTTAAACACAATGAGGATGACCGGATCCAGAGTTGGCAGAAGCCAGGTGGCAGCACTTAATTGCCAAAGACAGGGTAGATGTGCCTATTGTAATTGACAGCAAACTCAAAGCAGGAGTCAAAATTATATGACTTGCAGAGATTTGTGGCACTGGCTAGTAAATCATGGGGTACCTAGAAATACAATAGATGAACAATCTACTAAATTCTTATTTGAGCTGTATAAACAAAAGAGTTCTAGGTCAAGTGAACAGAAGTCTAACCTGAATTACAAAAACACAGAGTCATGGCCCCTTAATCAATTTCCAGACTTGAGACAGTTTACAGACCCAGAGCCCCTTGAATGAAGGGGAGGCCAGGTCCCTTTGGGGGAGACCCTATTACACTGCCACAAATTTATACTGTTGACCAATAGCCTTTTACAAGGATAACTGCATTGGGGAAAAGGAAATAATCAGATATTTTGGGGATTATTAGACACTGGTTCAGAAATGACATTAATTCCAGGGGACCCAACATCACTCTGGTCCACCAGTCAGAGTGGGGGCTTATGGAGGCCAGGTGATCAATGGAGTTTTAGCTCAGGTCCATCTCACAGTGGTTTCAGTGGGCCCCCAAACCCATTCTGTAGTTATTTCCCCAGTCCCAGAATGTATACTTGGAATAGAAATATTGAGCAAATGGAAGAATGCCCACATTGCCTCTCTAACTCATGCAGTGAGAGCTATTCTAGTGGGAAAGGCCAAGCAGAAGCCACTAGAACTGCCCCTACCTAGCTAAATAGTAAAGCAGAAGCAATATCAGATTCCTGGAGGGATTACAGAGATTACTGCCACTCTTAAGGACTTGAAGGATGCAGGGGTGGTGATTCCCACCACATCCCCATTCACCTTTCTTACTTGACCTGTGCAGAAAACAGATGGGTCTTGATGGATGACAGTGGATTATTGTAAGCTCAACCAGGTGGTAACTCCAATTGCAGCTGCTATTCCAGATGTGGTATCATTGCTTGAGCAAATCAATACATCCCCTGATACCTGGTATGCAGCTATCTGGCAAATGCTTTTTTCTCAATAGCTATTAGTAAGGACCACCAGAAACAGTTTGCTTTCAGGTGGCAAGGTCAGCA